>SSNQ01034346.1:136516-147221 GCA_006942095.1 Nothobranchius kuhntae
CATTGCTCGTTTATTTGTTTTTATTAAAATAACAGTACATATCCAAAATATTTAACTTAAAATTTACAAACATTTCAGAAATATACAATTCAGTTATTTAAAGGGGCATTATGGAAGTTTGACAGCCAAAACATGTATAGAAATAATACATTTCTTCTTCATACATTCTCCTGCAATGCCCTGGTCCTGTAGAATGAGCCCTGGCATTTTTACTGTGATTGCCTGTTTTTCTGTAAAATCACAGAAAAAGAGAGTTGAGCTGAGCTGCTCGGGTCGAGCAGGCTGCTTCATGCGCGTTCACGCTCAGGCATAGCCTGTAGCATTTGCTATCAGTAGCTTTAGCAGCAGAGAGAGAGGTAGTGCCAACTCAGCGACTTTGTCGCTGTTCCTAACGCCTAGTGATGAACCTAGCTACATTTCTGAGGACCCTTAGCTACTTTCTTCCAGATACTTCCAGCTAATTAGCAACAAAATAGCCATTTTCGCTCCGAACTGTTCTTTGAACGTTGTGTCAGCTGTCATAAAGGATATAAAAGCTACAGATACAAAAAATGTCACTGATGATTTAGCTCATCTAGTAAGGCGCCGGACTCCCTTGCGGAAGATCCAGGTTCCAATCTGGATGTGAACAAAATTTATTTGGAGTTTATTTTTTACATTAATGGTAAATTTTTTTACAGTAAGATGCCCAAATTTTTATTTGAGGCTTGCCGAATGGCATTGAATTCACAGATAAAAAAGATGTGGGTTCAACTTCCATTTTGGAACAATTTTTCAAGCAAGGAAAGGGAATGAACTGAGCATGCAGGACTGACCCATCATAAACCGTTGTCTGTGCTGAAGAGAACGGTACAGAACCAAATTATTTAATTAATTAGCTGTGTGTTCTCCTGTCCTCTGTCCACCGGGCCACACACACACACAGAGCTGACTGTCTCAGCTGTTATTTTCGTTAAGGAGTGTGCACGTACAGCATGCGCGCCTCGTGGACGAGCCTACTATTGAAGCTGCCATTACGCTTTTGGCCTGAGGGGGCAATTGTGAGCATAAAAATTCAAAACTCCGTAAAGTCCCTTTAAAATGTTATCCATAATTTCATTAAAAAATGTATTTTTTTAGGTTAATTCAACTGTTGCTGTGTTAAAAAAACTATGGACATTAAAACTTTTTTTAATTGGGAGCAGCAGAAACATATGTATATATTTTTTTATTCTGATTGTTTCTTCACTCATTAATTGTAATATTTTTTATTTTGTTTTACAAGTATGCCGTGAATAAACAAGATCAACTTATGTCAAACACCACTTCAATATTTGAGGCCCAATATTTTCTCAAGATAGTTGATAGTTGATAGTTGGGAGGCGATCCGCGGCAGCGGCCAGCGGCAAAGCCGTCTACGTGTTCTGTTCCATGGCGAAATTTAAACTTCCGTTATTTTGTTTGGCTGTGTCAGGTTGGAGGAATTAAGGTTATTTATGCGGTTCAGAGTTAAAAAAACCGGTAGATATGATGTTTCACAAGGTGCTGCTAGAGTTAAGTGAAATCTTACTTCTGATTTTACTATATAAAACATAATAATAATCAACTTCTCCTCCATGTTTACTCGGAGATGTACGGAGCATCCTGTCTGCTCATTGGCCAGTGAATGAAACCTCCGTTGATTGGTCCTCGTCCGAGCGACAGCGATGAAAAGTTGAAAATGTTTCAACTTTCTGGGATCGCGTCGCTGGGTCGCCTGTGCACGACACGCGCACAAGCGCAAAATTTCACATGCACGTTTTTCGCGTTTCGCTTAGTAGGAGGGAGACCCGCGATTATCGCTTTGTCACGCATGTCTCATTGAAAATGAATGGAGGAGAGGCGATGTCGCCTCCCGTGTGTCGAGCCCATAATCCTCCTAAAAAATCTAGTGTCCAGATGTTTTAGTAAAGAAAGATCGACTGAAGGAAAGCAGAACAAAATGCTGTCAAACTTGAGCAAACCCAGAATGATTGACACGCTTTAACACACTCATCATCCAATCACTTGATTTCTGTGATTATGGAAATTATGTGATCACAGTAACTGCTTTCAATTCAGAACAAGAGCTGGCAAAAAAAAAAAGAAAAAGAAAAAAAAAGATGAGCTTCTGTCAGAAAGAATGGGAGGGATTCTAATTCATATCAGCCCACAAACAACAGTAGTCCAAAACATTGTGCAGTGGAAGTAAACATCACCAAAGATACATAAATAAACAAATAAAATATATTAAGTGTGTCTGCATTAAAGCAATCACACTTGTGACTTGATAGGAGCAATCGTTCTTTCTTTCTTTTTTTTTCTTTTCTTTTTTTTTGCTGTCCAACAGGTGTTTCTATTTCCCGATGTTCAAACAATCCTAATGCATGTGCTACTTCTAAGTTTCTCTAGGAGCATGTGTGAAAGCAGTCGTCTAAGGACAGCAATTTCGTAGCAATCATATATTCCTGACCTTTCACCTGAACCTTGCTGACTTTTGGAGGGTAATCAGGATCAGCTGCAGGATCAATTAGGATCTCAGAAACAGATGAAAAGTGGGTGGATGGAGAAACACTGCCACTAATCAAGAAGGTTCCCATTTGAAAAATGTCATTGGAAAGCTTTTTTTTTAATTACTCTTTTAGAAACAGACTACATGTGGGTATTAGTTTATACATTATTAGTAAAGTACTCAATTTTACCTAAATAATTTGCCATTGCATGAACTTTCTGGATAAAGTTAAAATGGAGATGACATCTCCATGTGTTTGGGGGAGATGACCTGGGGCCTCATTTATCAAGCTTGCTTATGCACAAAACAGGGTCGGAAAACTGTGTAAGCAACTTTCCACGCAAACTTTGGGATTAATGAAAGGGTAGGGTTAGTAGTTGGACCATAGATTTGAACAAAAAACAGTGATTTTGTCTTTATTTTTAGTGCACAGAACTCAGATGAGCAACCCTTATAAATAATTAAAATGCTTCACTTCATGCACTCATCTGAAGAAACAGTCATTTTATGAAGACAACTACTTGAAGGTGAAAGGTCATACAGTGATAAATAAGAAACCAACCACAGCCATGAGAGCACAGCAGGATTCTTCACTGGTTTTACAGAAAGATTTGACCGGTTTAAAACTATATTATTGTGCTCAGTACTCATAATGTTCATAAAAATATTTTCATGGACAGATATTTTAGTTGTTTTATGAGTTGAATTTTTTTTTCTGAAATAAAAAAACATTAAATGCAGTGTAAGGGTCATCATACTTACTGGGTCATTATACATCTTACTTTTAATATAGCCCAAATTTATAAAAGTCATCTTAAGAGGTTTGCTTATTTCATTATGTTTTTGTGAATTAGAAACAGAATAAGAGAATCTCAGAGTTTCCATTTAACCCTCTGGAGGCAGGCGTTGCAGATTTGCAACGTTAAAACCTACTTACCTGGTTACTCCACATACGTATGTACTTCATGAGCATTTTTTAACTCGGAAGTACCCCTGAAGGACTTAGTTGTTCGTATTTTTATCAAAACTTATTTTGAGCCTGAGAGGGTTATGTGCAGTGATCTTCTTTTCTTACCTTTTCTCTCATTATTTGTTAATTTCTCTGATCTCATATTTTTCTTGCTTTCAGACTTAATAAAGGTCTAAATAAAAGTCCAACTTGGACTCACCAACAGCAGCTTTTGATGGTTATTCTATAAAAGGTGGTGCCTTTTTTTTCTCTCCTCAAATAGTCTTTTGTTCCCTAGCCCTTCATGTGATCTAATCTGACCTGGTGTCCCCTCCTGAACCCAGTGTGACAAATTAATGCTGCTCCGTCAGTTATGTAACTGCCTCAAAAAATAAATGGGAGCTGACTTATGGAGAAAATGGTTTCTAATGTTTCTACAAAAGGCATTTTAACTATGTTTAGCAATAATAATATTGTATTCATTCATTAGTTATCAGCTGTTACCTTTAGAAATTCACCATTAACTAGCAGCACATGTACATCTATGAGAATCACCATTTATGAGTCACCATTAGTGTTTGTTCCAGACACCAAAAGCAACACTCCACAAATAAATTATCACAGGTTGCTTGAATTATGTGAAATCTACTTTATGTGCAAACAATGATCTCAGCCCAACATCCAGTCCTGTCCTCCTTAAATCTGACCTAGGACACCGTTTCTGTTGGTAATATTATCAGATGTTTAGTACAAATCAGAAAATCCCTCTAACTTTAGAAAATTTCTTAATTAAAAATGATAACATTAAAAAAAAATAAACTAAAACATTCAGAATGGTCGTTAAAATCTCAGCGGGAATCCCTAATTGCAAACAACAGCTGTCTTTGTGCTAGCATTCTCTCTCAGCAGGCAAAAACAAGTACACCATTATGCTTTTGGGCACCAGAGGCCATGGGCACTGTTCAAACTGGTATCAAATGCTGTTTATCATCAACAGAAATGGGAAAATCTGTCAGAACACCAGAGCGGGACAAAACAGTCTCCCGCTGCCTGAGACCACAATGGAGTGAAAGCTGAGGGCAAAGGAGAAAATAATTATGTTTGAAAGCTTTAGAGTAAAACTAAACCATGAAAGCAGGTGATTAACTAGGATGGAAAAAAAAAAGACAAAGCAAATAAATCAACGTATCAGAGTAACTAGGCTTGGTGATATTTTTTAAATTATGCATATGAGTTGAGACTTCGGTCTAATTTCCAAATCCTCACATACAGCAGGAGCCATAGCTGTATAGTGTCTAAGTGTAATGGTTTTAGCTTGTGCCGGACTGGAGCGGTTGGTGGATGAGGACAATATGGGATTGAAAAGGAGTGAGAGAGAAAATGCAAATATGCTTTCTGGGATCACCATTTTGAACATCATCTAATTCTCTGGTGCCCGTCAACATGATGTTTTACTGCTGAGCGGGAACACCAGCAGACAACTGTCCCACTGATTCCTTACAGGGATTTTTCATCGTTTTGAAATGTGCCTCTGTGTAAAATTATATTACTATCTTACATGATGTGAACAGCTTCCTGAATGGCTTCTGTATGGGGAAAAATGGTTTACATCCAAGATGAGTTATTTATTTTTGTTAAAAATAGAGATGTAGCATGAATGATAACGTTGCCCACAAAATACATTTTGTAGCAAAAAGCTGCAAAATTACTGCTTCTTGATGAAAATAAATGAAAAGTAACAAAGTTCCTAAATTTGGAAAAAAATTAAATAAAAAAATTAAGAGTGGGTCTGATGACACATCCATCCATTTTCGACTGCTTATCTGCGGTCGGGTCGCGGGGCAGTAGCCTGACCCCTGCTTTCCACAGGAGCCGTCAGCAGCACGTTACTGCAGCAGCACATCATAGCTGCTGATAGGAACCGCTGTGGTCAACAGAACCTTTTCCACTGGAGCCGTCAGCAGCGCGAGTCGGCCGCGTCTCAGGAGCAGCATGTCGCGGCATTTACGCGCCGGTTCTATTTTCTACGCGCGACGCCTCTGAAACGGGACAAGTTCGACATTTTTGGGGAAGGAAAGACAGGAAATCGGACGCGGAAATGGAGAGAAGCTCCCGAAATTTTCAGAATAAAGAACGTACTGCCTTCCGGTTGCTTTACTTTAAAAAACAGTTACTAACTGTGCGGCCCCGTGAGAAGTTATCACCTAGCTAGCGGTCTCCTTTGTGTTTCAGGTCCGTATTGGCGATTATAAAACGGACAGAACATAAAACACAAACCTTTTGGAGCCATGTTGTAGTTTTCTTCTGCTTGTTGTTGTGTTTACTGACAAAGTCACTCGTGTGACTTCGTGCTCTGTCGGTGACAGCTGCTCCCCTGCTGCTTCGTGTCTCGTGGGAAGGGCCAAGCAGCAGTTTACGCGAGCAAGACGTGCTGCTGCAGTAACGTGCTGCTGATGGCTCCGGTGGAAAGCAGGGGTCAGGGAGGCTCACACTTCTCTCTCCCCAGCCACTTGGGCCAGTTCCTCTGGGGAAATCCCAAGGTGTTCCCTGGCCAGCTGAGAGATATAGTCACTCCAGCATGTCCTGGGTCTTCCTTTAGGTCTTCTCCCGGTTGGACTTTGGATTTGGATTTGGAATCGTTCAAAATCAAATGATGACCAACCCTATCCAGGAGGCATTCTAACTAGATGCCCGAGCCATCTGAACTGGCTGCTCTTGATGTGGAGGAGCAGCAGATCTACTCCGAACCCCTCCTGGATGACCAAGCTTCTCATCCTATCTCTAAGGGAGAGCCCAGCCACCCAGTGGAGAAAAATCCTTTTGGCCGCTTGTGTCCACGATACATCTTGGGTCTTATGAACATTTTTAAATACATTTTTGAAATGATCATATCAGTTCAATTTTCTGTGTGCATGATAAATATATGCAGAAAGGCATTTCACCAAATTCTGTCAAACAAAGCAGTAACAGGTTTTTCACATTCACCATAAAAAAGGAATGTTTGTTTATGAATTAAGTGGCAAATAATCAGCAAGCTCTGCCAATCTGGGCAAAGGATAAAAAATAATAATAATAATAAAACTGCACTGCATTTATTCGCATTATCAATTAATGAAAAGTATAACTGTGCTCTGTGGCAACACAATTGATCAAATGCAGTCAATCCATCACAGACACAGGCAGAAGAGTCACGCCTGTATGTCAAAGTCATTTAGCAGCAGTTTTATTTTTCTATATTTTACATCTACAAATAAATAAATTAGATTATACATGATCTGAAATAAACCAGGTAAATCACAAAAAAGACCTGCAACAGAAAAGTTGCAAAACAACAGCAGACAAAAGGGCATGTTGTGTTTATCAGCTCCTTTCTTCAGTACATTTAAACGTAAAAAATTAATTTTCTTATGCTACTCTCAACTCATGCGTTGTAGTTTTTTAAGTCGATTTTGTGAAGTCAAGTCAATGACAGAGCTCGAATATCAAAGTTACATCTCAGGTGATTGGACTGAGTTTTAATCAGCAGTCAGAGGCCTGACCAAAGCTCTCTCTTCCTAAACATCAAGATGAGTGCAACACTTAAGGCTGATTGGCTCTGGGATGTCTGCTAAAAATCATCTAAACACTCAAATCAGCTACTCCACTGGTCTAAATGAGAGACTGTTGATAACCATAGCAACAGCTATGACGCCATGTGACTTTATCCGTAGCCTGATTGGCACTACTCACACACTGTATTTTTCATCAACCAGCTAACCCTGTGCACATGGTGCCATGGCCAACTGGCTAACTTTTGGCTGCAGAACACCAGTAGCTATCGGCACCACAGACATCATATACATAGATGCCACATGGACTGAGCTGCCATCTTGGGTGGGTCTCCAATCGCCCCCAGTGCTTTTATTTCTACTGAACATGTTTACTCAACTAAAAAACACATTTTACTATAATATTTAACAAAATCAGATATATGGTATTGCATGATGATCAAAATGTTGACCTCAAGTTTGGATTTGGAGAGTGAGAAAAACACCCAATATAGCTGTTACACTATCAACCGCCTAATGGCGCGTCTACGTATTCATGTCTATGATTGATGCAGTCAGCTCAGATGCTGCAAATTGAGAAATCCTGATGTTTTGCAGTCCATCTGCAATTTCTGTGTTTATTAATGTATCTTTATATGTTGGCTGGCTCCTTGTTTCTATTAGAGATGTCGCTGTAAAGTGGGACTTATCGAAGATGGATGATTCACTGTGACGACGCTAGAAGAGAAATAAGCTATAGGAGACCCGAAAGACAAAGTAGTTGGTTTTGAAGGCAACATATCATGCCTTTTCCAGCATGTTTAATTCCTAGTATGCACACAAGTGGTTGATACACTGCCTTTGCTGTCCAGTTTAAACTACCACTCAAATACAGACATTTTAGCTCTTCTGTGGCAACACATTAACTCTGCATTAGCCTACTAGCTAACAGCTGCATGTTAGGGTGTCTGAATCCTCGCCTGCCATAAATTGTGTGAGGCAATGGTGTTTTCTTCCAAGAAATAAAAAATACTGATGCAGAAGAACTTACATCTGTAATCTCTATTTCAGGATGGTTTATACAAGTCATATTTGTTGTTTTATAAGGTTAAATACAATCTTTTTCACAGATTCCGATTTTTGGAAAATCACGTGATCAGGCCCGATTTCCTATCACGTGACTGGATCGCAGCATCCCTACTTTTTAGCTTTTGAAATTCTGGAAATGAAACTTGCTGAATGCAAGAAAATGCAATGGTAAATGTAAATGTAAATGAAATAATCCAAAAATCTAAAAAAACAGTGTGAACAATTGAGGAAAAATATGCATTGTTAAAATTAAAAGGTAATCTCTACAAAGATTATCTTAATTACTAATTAATTTATTTTAATATATGGTACTACATCTAGTGATAATAATCTTATTTATGTAGCACCTTTCAACAGAGCTCTATACAAGCCTTATCAACAGAAGTGTAGCGTCATGAATGGCCTCATATTTGTGACCCAAAGTTCACACTTCCCCAGCTGGGTCGAGCTGTAACTTTTGTTCCACAGATTACCCATCAGGAGCCGGGATGTCTGCTAAACACCATCTTTATCTGGCTGCTGTTCCGTCCCAAGATGAAGGACACTTCAAGATTTTAACATAATAATTTTAACATAATAATTTAATAAACTGTTTTACTGTTTATTACAATCATATAATAATCATCATAAATAATCATCTTGGTCCAGTATAAATGTATTTAATTACTGAAATGACTTATTATTCTTTGGGTTAATAATAATTATTATTTATGATAATCAGTAATGTGTGATCAGTAACCAGAAGGTCATTTGCACATGTACACCTCATGCAGGACTGGAACCAGGGTAAAGTTAACCACCTCACATGTCTTTACTCCATAACAACGAGCTTTCTGACGCTGAGAGGGTTGGTTCTGAGGTTTTCTTAAAACCAAATCTCCGCAGCTGAAGTTCAGTTCTTGAACCTGACGCAAAAACTCCTTCAGAGTTAAGCCAGACGCAAGCTCAACACTGTGTACCCTGGGACAACTTTTGGACCAAAGAGTCGGTATCACTCGGGTCTTCTCTACCTGACCGGGTACCCTGAGGCTGACAACATCCTACTTTGACCTCCGGATCCACACAGAGGGTCGTCTAACTGGGTGAGGTAGAACACAGATTGTGCCCGATGCTGTTCTCTCTAAGAAACCATAAGTTAGCTGCAAAACAGCGTTTTTCCACCCAGAACACCCTTTCTCTCTCTGAAAGAAATCTTCTGAGATATCATTCACACATCCAAACCTCACATTTCATTTTAGCTTTTCATCCAGACACGGGTAAAGCTTTGAATAACGCGTTTTAATATCAAGCTGTTACAAATTGTCAGTTACAAATTGTCATATTTAAAAGTGTTAGTAATAAATTCTTAACTTTCTAAAACCTGACTCTTCTTTGAAATGAAACACAGAATGGTATATTTGGTTACTGAATAAGCAAAGATTCCTTTAAGCTTCTGATTCAATAAATAAACTTTAGCTAAAATTTAATTATCTTAAATTAAAAATTAATCTTTGGATTAAATATAGACCAAGCTCGTTGGCGTACGAACTTCTATCGAATATATTAATATCCTAGATATTTATATATGATAGAAGCTTCATTTGCTAACTCGTTTGATCTTCTTCAGAATCTAACAAAGCTGATAGCAAACAGCGTTAATTCTAGTATGTAGATTACCAACGCTACAGAAGACAACAGAAGTATAAAAACAACAAGAACCAATAAAAACTGATATGGTAAGTTTATCAATAAAAACAACTAAGCAATGGATACATAAAAGAACTTGTCAAATCAACAATTCATAACCTAATGCATAATAAAAAAAAATGGGTAATAAAGTGTGGCTTTAATTCAGCTATTCTATATTTTTTCCTGCCAATCGATTTAAAAACATAATCTTCAGAAATGGACACTAGTTGACAGAAGTCCCATTTTCTAATTTGGTAATGCAACGATTGCTATATTGTAATGGAGCAGAACCAGCTGAACCCCATTTCAAACCTATAAAACGTATCTGGAGTCTTGAGATGGTGGCTTAAAAATAATGTGATAATGACTTCTTCTTTCTTAGTGGGACGGTAAATGATGTGTGACTAATTGTGAGAGGTTTCAGAATTACAGCATTGTAGTTGATGCATAAAAAAGGACAAGTAAAAACTAACATATAAATAAATAAATGAGAAATTTAATAAAGAAAAAAAAATATTAGTTTTACAACTTTGACACGTTTACACACAGTTGAGGTGTGACCCAGATTATAGACTAAGCTCTTTTTATAAATCCCCCAAGGAAAGACTGTTTCAGAGACTATTTCAGTTTTTGATACGATTCACTCTGCCTTTAACTCCACACACCAGTGTGCTGAAACAGATGATTTTGTCCTGTTGTGACCATACGCAGAAACAATAAACACATATGCAAGGTTTTTTTATTCCAAAAGTAGAAGCTGATAAAAATAATAATTCAAAAGTTTTTTGTGAACACAACATGCAACCTAAAGCGATACCCTAACTGTGAGGAATGAGAACCTAGTCAGAGCTTAAATGTATTATAGCAATATTGTTCAAACCTACCATAAAATATTCCACATTTAAATCCTACATTTTATAGACGGACGGACGGACGGACGGACGGACGGACGGACGGACGGAC
>SSNQ01034346.1:147283-162111 GCA_006942095.1 Nothobranchius kuhntae
TGTCCGAAGTCGTCGCCCCTGATGATGACGTGTCCGAAGTCGTCGCCCCTGATGACGACGTGTCCGAAGTCGTCGCCCCTGATGACGACGTGTCCAAAGTCGTCGCCCCTGATGACGTCGCGTCCGAAGTCGTCGCCCCTGATGACGTCGCGTCCGAAGTCGTCGCCCCTGATGACGTCGCGTCCTCCTCTGATGACGTCCCGTCCGATGACGTCGCCGTCACTTCTGATGACGTCCCGTCCGATGACGTTGCCGTCACCTCTGATGACGTCCCGTCCGATGACGTCGCAGTCGTCTCCTCTGATGACGTCTCCGCAGTCGGCTCGTCTGATGACGTCGCCGCCGCCTCGTCTGATGACGTCGCCGCCTCCTCTGATGACGTCCCTGAAGTCGGCTCGTCTGAAGACGTCGCCGCTTCCTCTGACGTCCCCGCCTCCTCTGATGACGTCCCCGAAGTCGGCTCGTCTGATGACGTCGCCGCTTCCTCTGATGACGTCCCCGAAGTCGGCTCGTCCTATGACGTCGCCGCTTCCTCTGATGACGTCCCCGAAGTCGGCTCGTCCTATGACGTCGCCGCCTCCTCTGATGACGTCGCCGCCACGTCCGATGACGTCGCCGCCACGTCCGATGACGTCGCCGTCTCCTCTGATGACGTCCCGTCCGATGACCCCGCCGTCTCCTCTGATGACGTCCCGTCCGATGACCCCGCAGTCGTCTCCTCTGATGACGTCCCGTCCGATGACCCCGCAGTTGTCTCCTCTGACGTCCTCGCAGTCGGCTCGTCTGATGACGTTGCCGCCTCCTCTGATGACGTCCCCGAAGTCGGCTCGTCTGACGCCGCCGCCACCTCTGATGACGTCCCCGAAGTCGGCTCGTCTGACGCCGCCGCCTCTGATGACGTCCCCGAAGTCGGCTCGTCTGACGCCGCCGCCGCCTCTGATGACGTCCCCGAAGTCGGCTCGTCTGACGTCGCCGCCGCCTCTGATGACGTCCCCGAAGTCGGCTCGTCTGACGTCGCCGCCGCCTCTGATGACGTCCCCGAAGTCGGCTCGTCTGATGACGTCGCCGCTGCCTCGTCCTCTGAAGTCGGCTCGTCCGATGACGTCGCCGCCTCGTCTGGGGATGCTCTTTGCCCTCAAGAGGCCGACGCTCCGTCCAGCCCGGCGTCTCCACAGTCTCCGGTTCCGATGGTGGTTTTGAGGGCAACGCCGGCCCAGCCTGCAGTGACTTTGTCGCCGGCCCAGCCTGCAGTGACTTTGTCGCCGGCCCAGCCTGCAGAGCTCCTCCTCTGCCGCAGGCGCCGGCCTCCAGAGGCCCGTCGCCTCCTCTTCTGCAGCAGGCGCCNCGTCGCCTCTTCCTCTGATGACGTCCCCGACGTCGGCTCGTCCTATGCCGTCGCCGCCTCCTCTGATGACGTCGCCGCCACGTCCGATGACGTCGCCGCCACGTCCGATGACGTCGCCGCCACCTCTGATGACGTCCCGTCCGATGACGTCGCCGTCACCTCTGATGACGTCCCGTCCGATGACGTCGCCGTCACCTCTGATGACGTCCCGTCCGATGACGTCGCCGTCTCCTCTGATGACGTCCCGTCCGATGACCCCGCCGTCTCCTCTGATGACGTCCCGTCCGATGACCCCGCAGTCGCCTCCTCTGATGACGTCCCCGAAGTCGGCTCGTCTGATGACGTCGCCGCCTCCTCTGATGACGTCCCCGAAGTCGGCTCGTCTGATGACGTCGCCGCCGCCTCTGATGACGTCCCCGAAGTCGGCTCGTCTGATGACGTCGCCGCCGCCTCTGATGACGTCCCCGAAGTCAGCTCGTCTGACGTCGCCGCCACCTCTGATGACGTCCCCGAAGTCGGCTCGTCTGACGTCGCCGCCGCCTCTGATGACGTCCCCGAAGTCGGCTCGTCTGATGACGTCGCCGCTGCCTCGTCCTCTGAAGTCGGCTCGTCCGATGACGTCGCCGCCTCGTCTGGGGATGCTCTTTGCCCTCAAGAGGCCGACGCTCCGTCCAGCCCGGCGTCTCCACAGTCTCCGGTTCCGATGGTGGTTTTGAGGGCAACGCCGGCCCAGCCTGCAGTGACTTTGTCGCCGGCCCAGCCTGCAGTGACTTTGTCGCCGGCCCAGCCTGCAGAGCTCCTCCTCTGCCGCAGGCGCCGACCTCCAGAGGCCCGTCGCCTCCTCTTCTGCAGCAGGCGCCGGCCTCCAAGGGTCCGTCGCCTCCTCTTCTGCAGCAGGCGCCGGCCTCCAAGGGCCCGTCGCCTCCTCATCTGCCGCAGGCGCCGGCCTCCAAGGGCCCGTCGCCTCCTCATCTGCCGCAGGCGCCGGCCTCCAAGGGCCCGTCGCCTCCTCATCTGCCGCAGGCGACGGGCCCTTGGAGGCCGGCGCCTCCTCTTCTGCCCCAGGCGCCGGCCCCCGGACTCTGCCGTTCCCTGCCGCCTCTCCATCGTCCTCTGGGCCCTCCCTCCGGGTCCCCCTCCCCCCACCCTGCTCCTGGTTCCTGTGGGCGTCTGGGATCTGCCCTTTGGGGGGGGGGTACTGTCACACCCTGTCCTGTCTTCTCCTAGGTTGTAGTCTGTGTCTCCGTTAATTGCTCCCACCTGCCTCTTGTTTCCCAATCACCATAGCTCCTGTTCCTCATGTATTTAAACCCCTGCTGTTCTGTGTTCCTTGTGGTGTCATTGTTTCATTGTCCAGCGTGCTTAATAAATCCTGGTTAACCATTCCTACCTGCTGCCTGTTTACTCCCCGGTCTGGATCCACGCCTTTCCTCCGCTCCACTCCGCAGCACGTCGTGACAAAATGATGTGTGACTAATTGTGAGAGGTTTCAGAATTACAGCATTGTAGTTGATGCATAAAAAAGGACAAGTAAAAACTAACATATAAATAAATAAATGAGAAATTTAATAAAGAAAAAAAAATATTAGTTTTACAACTTTGACACGTTTACACACAGTTGAGGTGTGACCCAGATTATAGACTAAGCTCTTTTTATAAATCCCCCAAGGAAAGACTGTTTTAGAGACAATTTCAGTTTTTGATACGATTCACTCTGCCTTTAACTCCACACACCAGTGTGCTGAAACAGATGATTTTGTCCTGTTGTGACCATACGCAGAAACAATAAACACATATGCAAGGTTTTTTTATTCCAAAAGTAGAAGCTGATAAAAATAATAAGTCAAAAGTTTTTTGTGAACACAACATGCAACCTAAAGCGATACCCTAACTGTGAGGAATGAGAACCTAGTCAGAGCTTAAATGTATTATAGCAATATTGTTCAAACCTACCATAAAATATTCCACATTTAAATCCTACATTTTATAGACAGACAGACGGACGGACGGACGGACAGACAGACAGATAGATAGATAAAGAAAGCAGGGGAATAATGAACCACAAATTTGAATTGATATGTAACTCTGGGATTAATAAAGTATTATTGAATTGAACTAATGCCAAAAGTGATTACTTAGAGCCCAGATTAATTTCAGTTCTGAAACCAAAAACTATTACTGTTTCTGAAAATATTAGTAATACATTTGTTTAACACACTTCAACCTGGTATTAGCAAAGCAGTAATAAATGCACATATCCCTTTTAACTGCATTTCATGTAAAACAATGTTTGCTCTAAAACTGTATTTAGCTGAACCACATGATACACGTCTGAAATACTTCAAAGATCACAAATATGAAGGTTTTTTGGCTGACAAATAACTCTTAGTCATATTTAGAAAGCTAAAAATAAAACAAACAGGCTGCTGTAGTGTTCTCTAACCCTTTGGTCCCCAGTCCCCTCCAGGTTTCCCCTCACATTCTGTGTCCTTGTAGCCCCCAGCCCTTTTTGTCCCCAGCTCCCTCCAGTCTCCCCACTGTAGTTTCTATAGGTTTATTATTTCAGTTCCTTAGTCTACTTTAGTGTGTGTGCTCCCTTCCCCGGTTAGGTCTGGTTTCCTCCCCTGCTCCGTTCTGCTCCTCCTCTCTGTTATTAGTTTCACCTGTACCCAATTCCCCGCACGCCTGCTCCTCGTCTCCTATCACCCCAGCCCTATGTATAACCCTGTCTGTGCCTCCAGTGCTAGTTGGTTCATTGTCTTACGTCAGCGTTGCTTCCTGGCTCATGAGTGAGCTTTTGGTTTTTCGTCTATAGAACTTTAGATATGTTTTTTGCTTAGAGTCCTACAGTCTTGGTTTTCCTAATAAAAGGATTTTATTTTCATACAACCTCTCCTGCCTTGAGTGGTGTGGTGTTCTGTGTTTTGGGTCCAATACTCCTGCGCTTGCAGCGTGACAGCTGCAGCTTTTTCTCTTCTGTGAAGAGTTACCAGCTAATTTATCACTTGATTCAAACTCAAATTAGTGACACAACTGTGTGAGGCAGCTGTTAAGAGATAATGTGGAATAGGAAGCGTGGCGAGTCATTTTAAGCTAATTTTCTTCATAACAATTTCCCTGAAGAAATCATGCTTCTGACAGCTTCACACACACACACACACGTCAAATTTGGGGAAACAGGCATCAAGCCATTCAATATGATCTCAGTTTTATCCAATTACTACATGCGTTTCCCTGCTAGAACATCCATTTTCTCTCCAATTACGATCAGTCATTGGCCTCGTCCTCTAGCCAGGTTCGCCTCGATGTAAGATGAGAATATTCAGGAAATATGTTGCACCTGGGATCAGATCAGAGGCTGGGTCTCAAGCTGCTAACATTAATCTACCACACTGGCACCACTTTTTGACATGACCCCCACCCAGTGTTGGGAGTAACGCAGTTTAAATATAACGGCGTTCTTTTCTAGGTAACGGAATAATGTAATTAATTACTTTTCACACTGTTGCAACGCCGTTACCGTTACTGGGGTGGAAGGTTGTGCGTTACTATGTGCTTGTCGAACGTTGAGCAGCAGTGTGAGGCTTTCTGACCGCCACACTTCCGCTGCAGCCAGGGAGAGAGAGGTGTCGGTAACGCACTTACAAACACGATGATGATTGGCCGGGTGGGCGGAGACCCTCAGTGTTCTCACTGTCACTGCCTGCTGTAGACACAACAGAGCAGTGATGGGAATAACGCTGTTGAAAATTACCGCGTTAATTAAAAAAATATTTCTTTCTGTAACAAGCAAACTAATTAATTACCGTTTTCTTTTAACAAAACGATTGTTTCTGTTACTGATAAGGAAATGCGTGCGTTAAGCAGGGTGGTGTGTTGAAGCTGTCATCAGCTGATCCGGAGCTAAAGAGGTAAATGTTTTCATCCAAGCGCATCACGGCCGTGAAGAACGAGGAAGACGTGATGAATATCTACGGCTGTAGACCCGCAGATTCACTGCTGCAGGTGGGAATCTGCAGCAGTGAATCTGCGGGTCTGCAGCCATGCTCTTCTTAACGTGACAGCGGGACGTCCCGAAGGTCCGCTCACCTGTTCACCGCTCAGACGTCCTGATCTTCTACCTTCCTAGATCATCCAGCTGTAACCTGTTTCTGATCATGTCTTTAGCCCCGCTGTAACACTGATGCATCAATCTCAGACGTCATGGAGCTCAGGTGTTATTAGAACTACCTGTGTGTGTTTACCACCCAGCTTCAGCTCTTCTGTGGTTAGGTCTGACCCAAGTTAGAAAATGTGAGTCCTCCATCAGGCTTGTGCCTCTTCTAGTGTCATTTTAAAGGATTTTATTTATTTAACCATTACTAGATTAGCAGCAACAGAAATGCTGCTAAAAACACACAATTAAGTGAAGCTGGAAAAATTAAAATGCTGTGCAAAATTACATTTATTTCTGTGATTTAACTAGACTGAGAGACCATTTAAAGGCTCCAGAACCTTTACAGGTGTTTCTATTTGCAATTTTAAATTTTAGCTGATTGGGGTCTTGTTAAATATCACACAGTGACCTTTTAATAGTCTAGATTAGTGTAATGTTCCTATTAGTAGTTCCTCCTGTTAAGTGCTTATTTATTTAAATTATTCAGGTTTATGAAAAACATTTGGACATTTTATTATGTTCCAGTCATTAGTCACTTATATTTCACTATTGTAGTAATTCTTGCATGTTTTAATGAAAAAAGTAACTAAGTAGTTATTTTTCTTGGTAATTAGTTACTTTTATAATCTTGTAACTCAGTTAGAAACTGAGTTACTTTTTTGACAAAGTAATCAGTAACTATAACTAATTACTTTTTAAAGTAACTTTCCCAACACTGCCCCCACCCCCATTCTAGGGTGACCAGATCCCGACTTGCCAAATGTGGGACAGAAACTACTCAATGTTAGCCTGGCAAGCCAGACTATACATGTGAATAGCAAGAATTTGGTCTAGTTCACTAGGCTAACTCAATGTGGGACAACATGAAGTTCCAATGTAATGAGGAAAAAAGCAAACAAAATGTATATTCTGCCTTCTAGCCCTAACATCACTGTTACATATACATTAAATGGTTATTTTTATTATCATCATATTTTTCTTGTATATATTTTATTTTAATTCAACATGAACAAGCATACAGCAAAAGCTTTACTATTTTATAGTTCCTCTCAAGTTACAACAACATAACCCAGGCTCTTTGGGCCTTCTGTAGTGGCTCTGATCATTTTAATAATACAGATAGGCCCACAATAATAAAAACATGCAGGTTTAAGCAGCTTTTCAGAGTTTTCACTCAATGTTTTCCACAACGCAATGACAGTAAAAGTACCAGTAATATTTTTTAGATCTATTTATGTTTGTTTTTAATGAATTTTCCACTAAAATCAGCATCTCATAGAAAAATATCCATACTTTTTTGCTATTTTTTTTTCTTAATTCAGAAACAAAATATATTTTTTAAACATGACAAGAAATCTGTTCTAATTTTAGGTGAGAGACTAAACATCAGATTCTAATCTCTACAATATTCAGATCTAATCTAATCTTAGCTTCTTAGAGTTACTTTTTGCCTCAAAAGTCTGAGAATAAGTGATCAAAGCTTCCATTTATTCTCTCATTATCTCTTCACTGTGCTTTAAGGAGCTCAGCATGTACGTACATGGACGTAATTTTGGGGGGCACATGTCCCCCCTCCACTTTTTCCTAAGTCAAGTTCTGACCCCTGCACTTTTTACCATCCAAAAACAATATTACGCTGTATTAAATTGACACTGGTTGAGCTTTAGGACCAAGAACCATTTGTGTTGAAGCCTGTTTCCCATTAGAACATACTGCAACAATACCTACCCCCCCCCCCCCCCCCCCCCCCCCCCCCCCCTCCACTTCTAAAGTGAAAATTACATCCTTGTGTACGTAGCTATCTGAAATCGCAGCACCTTGTCTGTGTTAGAACCTCCATTGTGTTTATCATGGACCTGTCTAATTACTGGAAAACCTGCTTTTGACTTCTTCATATCAGACTCCGCACCGGGACATGGAAAAATGACTCCGAAAACAACAAAGACTCTGTCAAGTATCTCTGAACATGTTTAATTAACGATTTCACAGCATTTTCTCCTTCGTGTTCACTCATGCTTGTTTTGGTGGTTCGGGTGCGCTCCACACACGCTCCAGATCTGCGTTAAAGTCCCACCTCCATTTGATTGACAGCAACAGGCAGATTTCTCCACAGTTTCTTCTATAAGATTGAAACTCGAAACGGGTATCAGTCAACAATGCGGGACATAAGTCTCAATTTGCTGTACACATGAAAATTTCTGAAAATGCGGGACATCTGGTCACCCTACCCCATTCCCTCTTGTCAAAGAGAGACCTGTCAACCATTTGGGCACCAGAGGTTTTTTTTTCCAAGAAGATATCCAAATTTGACATGACTATTTCAAAAGGTCAAAAGGGTTTGAAAATGGTTAGAGATAAAGGTAAACTGTAAATGTGAAAAATATTCAGTAGGACCCAAATATTGTGTTGGGAGCAAATTCATGAAATGTGAAATAAATAATATAAAAATGAATATTATGGAGAACTGCTGCTCTATAAAGTGTGCACAGTGGTGGGCTTGTGTATTTATTTGTGTTATTATTCAAATCTGATTTATCTGTAAAATTGAACAATTGAAGAGAAATTATAATGGTTGCTTTAGAATTATAGTAATTTTGAACTGTTTAACAGTATTTCAAACACATCCCCACCAAGAATATTTTAACCAGCCGCCACTGTTCTGATGCAACACCAGTATGCTTGCTGATACTGATTTCAGATGTGAGTTCTAATAATGTAAATATTTGAATTTTAAATTCCTCTGCCTAGCTAATGTTTATAACAACTATTGTGTTGGATACTTCATGTTGGAAACAACAACAGATGACACATCTCCAGCCTATGTTTTGATTTGTTTATCCTCTACAAAATAATATACATCGAATACATCAAACTTATATAGCGCTTTTTAGGACATGCACTCTCACATTCACACACTGCTAGTGATGGTAAGCTACTTTGTGGTGGGGCGGTCTGACAGGGGCGAGGCTGCCATTTGGCGCTGTCAGCCCCTCAGACCACCACCAACACAGGCTGGTTGGGTGAAGTGTCTTGCCCATTGACACAACAGCAGAATACCTGTGGCGGGAGCTGGAGTCAAACCCATGACCCTCCGATTATGGGGAAACCTGCTCTACCACCTGAGCTACTGCTGCCCCATTATAAAGAACTAGCTCCTCCTTTACCACTGGACTGAATGAATGAGGGAGAAAGGGAAACCACCATAAAGCAGTATCAGAATAATTATTATTACACATACACCATGCGCACTAATACTTGATGCTTGGTACCGGTGTATCTTTGTAGTTTACAGCTGCCGCCATGAATCAGGCAGAATAAAATGCCTGGTATGTGTGTTCCACCTCACCTGCACAAATGAACTTAAATAAATAACAATAAAAAATTAAAAAGATCTGAAAGTGATTTTTGTTTTTCAATACGTAATGTCAGGACAGAGCAGAACTTTTTGAAACCCCCCAATGGGGCCGCTTGCCAAGCTTCAATTAGGCTGCATTTGGGTGTGCGGTTTATTTTCAGGGCAATTTATCTATTGGGGGAAAGAGAGGTTGACGGCCCAAGTCAAGAGTCATATTGGGTTGCCAAGCAACGGGTTGTGACCAAGTTTAAAGATAGTCAGAGGCACACCTGCAGAGAAACGCTTGCAATAAAGCCGTCGTCGTCGTCGTCGTCTTCCTCCGCTTATCCGGGTCCGGGTCGTGGGGGCAGCATCCCAACTAGGGAGCTCCAGACCATCCTCTCCCCGGCCTTGTCCACCAGCTCCTCCGGCAGGACCCCAAGGCGTTTCCGGACCAGATTGGAGATGTAACCTCTCCAACGTGTCCTGGGTCGACCCGGGGGCCTTCTGCCGGCAGGACATGCCCGAAACACCTCCCCGGGGAGGCGTCCAGGAGGCATCCTGACCAGATGCCCAAACCACCTCAACTGGCTCCTTTCAATCCGGAGGAGCAGCGGTTCTACTCCGAGTCCCTCCCGAATGTCCGAGCTCCTCACCCTATCTCTAAGGCTGAGCCCGGCCACCCTACGGAGGAAACTCATTTCGGCCGCTTGTATCCGCGATCTCGTTCTTTCGGTCATTACCCAAAGCTCATGACCATAGGTGAGGATTGGGACGTAGATCGACCGGTAAATCGAGAGCCTGGCTTTCTGGCTCAGCTCCCTCTTCCCCACGACAGATCGGCTCAGCGTCCGCATCACTGCAGACGCTGAACCAATCCACCTGTCGATCTCCCGATCCCTCCTACCCTCACTCGTGAACAAGACCCCGAGATACTTAAACTCCTCCACTTGAGGTAGGACCTCTCCCCCGACCCGGAGTTGGCAAGCCACCCTTTCCCGGTCGAGAACCATGGTCTCAGATTTGGAGGTGCTGATCCTCATCCCAGCCGCTTCACACTCGGCCGCGAACCTACCCAGCAAGAGCTGAAGGTCAGAGCTGGATGAAGCTAGGAGGACCACATCATCCGCAAAAAGCAGAGACGAGATTCTCCTGCCACCAAACTCCACAAACAGGAGATCTGCAGAGCATTTGGTTGGATATCAGGTTGTTGAATAAATGTTAAAGTTTGTTGTTTTACTATGTGAATGCAGATAGTAATTAGTGTCCAAACTGCTTATTATCTTTGACATTTTCCCATTGATACAATACATAATGGTGCAGCATGTGCACATAATCAAGTTCTGTTTCTTCACTGCTGATAATCAACTACCTCAACTTTTGTTCCTTAATGTGACTGCTTTCCTGAGGGATTACACTTAACTCATTAATACCTGAGGATGAGTAACTGTGAACCATCTTATGATTGCTGTTGGGCGGATTAGGCGGTCCTAATAAAGTGCACTTTTATTTATCTGAAATCTTACACTGGACTCAAGTTCAGGAAACTGAGTTGAAGTTAGACTCACTGAAAAGAAGATGAAACAGAGATAAGAGTGATGTGACAGTTACGAGCTAAACACATCTTTTGAACAGCTCTTCAAAGTGAACAATGAGAGCTGAGACCTTGTAGAGAACCGTTTGTCATCTTCCAGTAAGTAAGCCCCCCCTCCCCTGCTCTCGCGGGATGCGTTCCTCAACCACCCACCATCCGTGGACATTATCTCCAGCAGGCAGAGTAACTGTGTGACTTTAAACCATATTTTTGTCTGACTAGTTTATTGTTTTAACAACATAAAATGCAGTTGAAATAATAATAACAATGCAATCCAAAACTAGTCAAAGGCCAGAGAGAAGAGGTGGATTCAAAGCAGTGATTTAAAATCAGACAGTGAAGAGGCCTGTCTGATATTTAAAGGAAGCTTATTCCATGGTTTAGGTAGCCTAGCAAACTAGACCAAATTCTTGCTTTGCAGAGTCTGGCCTAGGAACACTCCATTGACACCTCTGCAGCCCCAGCAGCACCCTAGCTGCACCGACAACCCTGCAACCACAGCTCCGGTCGGCTGCCAAAACAATGGAGGCACAGAACAGGGTCCATTCAGTCTCAATGCCCCCCTCCTCCCTGGAACATTTTGGAAGTTCTGTCGGAGGTGGGAATTGAAGCTCCTTCTGACAGGAGACTATGCCAGACGTTCCCAGCAGACCCTCGTGATACGTTTGGGCCTGCCTGGTCTGACCGGCATCCTCCCCCACCATCTGAGCCAACTCACCACTAGGTAGGTAGTGGTCAGTTGACAGCTCCGCCCCTCTCTTCACCCGAGTGTCCAAGACATGCAGCCGCAGGTCAGATGAAACAACAACAAAGTCGATCATCGAGCTGCGGTCTAAGGTATCCTGGTGTCAAGAGCACATATGGACACCTTTATGTCTGAACATGGTGTTCATTATGGACAATCCATGACTGGCACAGAAGTGAAATAACAAAACACCACTCAAATGCAGATCAAGAGGGCCGTTCCTCCCAACCACACCTCTCCAGGTCTCCAAAAAGGGAAGTCTGAACTGTAGTTTGGGGCAAGCACAGACCACAGCCAGAACCCGTCCCCCCACACGTAGGCGGAGGGAGGCTACCCTCTCATTCACGGAGGTAAACCCCAACGTACAAGCACCAAGATGGGGGGGCAACTAGTATGCCCACCCCTGCTTGGTGCCTCTCAGTGGGAGCAACTCCAGAGTGATAGAAAGTCCAACCCCTCTCAAGGAAACTGGTTCCAGAGCCAGAGCCATGCGTTGAGGTGAGCCCGACTATATCTAGTTGGAACCTTTCAACCTCACACACCAACTCAGGCTTCTTCCCCACCAGAGAGGTGACATTCCATGTGCCAAGAGCCAGCTTCTGTAACCGACGATCAGACCGCCAAGGTCCCCGCCCTCGACTACCACCCGTCACACACTGCACCCAACCCCTTTGGCCCCTCCCACGAGTGGTGAGCCCATGGGAAGGGGGACCCACGTTTCCTCTTCGGGCTCTGCCCGGCCGGGCTCCATGGGTGAAAGCCCGGCCACCAGGAGCTTGTCAACATGCCCCACCTCCAGGCCTGGCTCTACAGGGGGGCCCCGGTGACCCACGTCCGGGCAAGGGAACACGGTTTCCATTTATATAATTCATCATAAGAGGTCTTCGGGCTGCTCTTTGATCCCTCACCTAGGACCTGTTTGCCATGGGTGACCCTACCAGAGGCAGAAAGTATCAGACATCTTAGCTCCTAGGATCATTGAGACACTCAAACCCCTTCACCACGGTAAGGCGGCAGCCCAGGGAGAGGTAAAGGATATTCTGATTCTGATTTATTTATTTATTTTATGCTCCCACTTGAAATAAGTAAACGGTTCTTAGAAAGAGAAGGGAGGTATGATTTTAAAGGGAAGTGGAATTTAAAAGTACAAAGAGTAAGAACAACATTGAAAAGGATGGCTATTTCAATAGCGGGCGTTAAATTCTGGAATGAGTTAACAGAAGAAATAAAGGACAGTAGTAATGTAAACCAGTTTAAAATAAAACTCAAAAAAGAAATGTTAAATAAGTATAAGAATGAAGAAAATGCAATTAACCCAGGACGGCATGCAAACCGATGTTTAATCTCTTCTACAAATTAGCAAATCTAAATATAGTTCAAGTTGAACATGAGAATTGTTTTTAAGGCATTGTAAATGTTTTTGTTGTTCAAATTTAGATGATGAGGATGTAAACCTGAGGGGGTAGGGCTAAATAAGTATATACTTCTCCCTACTCCTTTTCAAACAACTGCATGGAATAATTTTATGAAATGTTGGTGAATGTATATGTTTGAAACAAAATGAACTGAACCTGAACTGAATCTCCATTCCTTTTATTAAAAAAAAACTTTTCCTCAACCTAAATCAAACATTTATTTGTGTCCAGGTGGTTGATTAAATGTTGGTTTCCTTGCTGTTGCTTGGTTACCTGCTTTCATCGATAAAGGGCAGCAAGTGAAGAAGCTGCAGACCACTGATAAGAGAAATTCGTGAGGTTGGTCAAATGTAAAGCAGTTTAACTCAGCTTTAGACACTTTATCTGTTGTGTGTGTGTGTGTGTGTGTGTGTGTGTGTGTGTGTGTGTGTGTGTGTGTGTGTGTGTGTGTGTGTGTGTGTGTGTGTGTGTGTGTGTGTGTGTGTGTGTGTGTGTGTGTGTGCGTGTGTGTGTGTGTGTGTGTGTGTGTGTGTGTGTGTGTGTGTGCGTGCGTGTGTGTGTGTGTGAAAATATCTATAATAAAGTTCTGGTAACCTCTTTGTTTAATTTTTTGTTCAGAATTAAAATTATCTCATGCATTAACATGCTTTTTGATTTAGAGATTAAAGTTAACCTTGCTTGTCCATTAATCATATTTGGTTCCTAAATACTGGAAATAAGCAGGTATTACTTACAGTTCATTAAGTGATTCAGGTGTGTATGAAAAAGCATTTTCACCATTTTCAAGTGCCTATCTAGCTAGGATTTGTTCACACCTGCCACACAGCTCTTACACAAAGTCTTATGCATGAAATCAAAACTTTTGGGGATTTTTATTTAAAATCTGCTTCTTTTGTTTGCAACAGATATTGTTTTGAAATGATCTGGGTGGCATGTTACACTTTTATTCAGATGGCCTTGTTCAAACACCATCAAATGAGGGATAATTTGTTTGAAACAAACTTGTGAAGTGAGTTCGTACCTTGAAGCAAGAGTCTGGAGCAATTAATTCCATAACAGATGCTGAAACATCTGCCGTATTGTGGACTGTTATGGAGTGCACACATACATTTGATGCACCAGCTGCTTACAGCTGAATCAGCACTCAGGTGTAATATGAGTATGAGTGATGAAGACTAACGAATGAATAGAATCAATGGTTAAACTATTTAAATAGTGAAGCAATGGCTGGATAGTTCGGGGGATCAATAGATAATGTGCAGAAAAAGCATAAATAACATATTTAAACAAGACTGATGTTCACTGCAGTGCTTTGGATATGGAATGGAGTAATTTAGATCTGTCAGTCCATGAATGATTTTTGGGATCAATTCCCAGCAGAAGAACTATATGATCCAGACTCAGTGAAGTGCTATAGAAAGCCCCTTCTGTTATGAGCTGTTATGAATAAACATGGTCACAAAGCTACATATTAAATTCATAAACTGGTATGCTTGCATGTGCCTATAAAGCATTGTGTACAGGTCTTGATGAGCAGGGGCGTAGCACAAAATTCTGGGCCCTAGGTACAAGTCTTCTAGGTGGGCCCCCATGCTCAATTACTTAATATCTCTCTTACACATGTTTTGTCATGCTATAAGACAAGATAATAAATATGATCTTAGTTTAACCTCTATATTGAGCAAATACAAATGCCAGCATAATAAAAGTGAAATGCCCAGACTTCACATATAATTATTTTTATTTGCCAACAATGTGTTCAAACATTAATCCTGGAATTTATTTTCCAGTAAATGCCCACTGACGGGTCTTCATGTTAGCAAAATCACTTATGAGTTCTTTGAAGTCCAATCCTTTGGCTAATTGGCTTTCAATAGAAAGAAGAGCTAGGCTGTTCAGTCTATCCTGGCACATTGTTGCTCTCAAATAATTTTTCACCAGTTTCAGTTTGCTAAAAGCCCGTTCACCCCCAGCAACAGTCACAGGTAGTGTGCAAAATATCCTCAGTCCAATACAAACTTCTCCAAAAATGCTCTGTAATTGCATCCTGTAGATGGCATTAAGCAGCTCAAGAGGAGACCGAATGTGTGGAAATGTGGCACCATATATTGTTCTCAGGTGTAGCATCTCATTCTCAAATTCAGCTGTGAGATCCTTGTAATATTTTCTCATCAGTGCCTGGCATGATATCTTCATCTGCTCTTCAGTCATGTCTGTCATGGTTCATGATGTTAAGCTT
>SSNQ01034346.1:165769-176707 GCA_006942095.1 Nothobranchius kuhntae
CCCCCAGTCCGACGCCCCTGTTGATGAGGCCTGAGTAGCATCAGGACATCATAGCATCAAAGCTCAGTCTGACTCCTCCTGACACCCCAGCTGTAGCTGCTCTTCCTCTCGGTTACAGTCCAAATGCTGACGAGCCACCAAACTACACGAACCAAGATCAAGAAAGAACCTGGACCGTATGCCAGAGCAAAACTCCACTTCACCTGCTCAAAGCGTATTTCTGCATGATGAGGAAAGCGAAGTCCAGAGTGGTAAACTGGCAAATTGGAGGCAGAAACAGGCATCCTCATTTAGAGCTGACATGTTTGATTATAATGAGCACAGATGAAGAAAGACACTTTTTCATCTGTGAATAATTTAGACACAGAAACACAAAGATGAAGTGTGAGTTGTTTTGTCTATAAAAATGAGTTTGTTTTGTCACAGCATCAGTATGTGTGGGGCTGATTCATTGGTTTGTATGGTCATCTGTCCAAACCTGCTTCAGCCCCACTAATGGACTTCTTAATGAGCTTTTATAATCATCTAATTCATGCATGACCAATAATCAAATTAACTATCCCATTTACATACACCAGGCTTTATAGAAATGTATGTACTGCAAAATGATAAACATATGATCTAAAAGAAAAACTTGTGGTTTGATTTACATTTTATATTTTTTATTTTTTTGTTGACTGTTTTTACACTTAACCCTCCCACTGTCATAATGGGTGACCCCGTGAGGAAAGTTGACCATTGAGCAGGATTGGTGATTTATCCCTTGAGGTCCATGCGGCAGGGGTGATGTGGTGTTCACTCCTAACCCCTGCCACATGGACCTTAAGGGATAAACCATCAACCCTGCTCAACGGTCAACTTTTCTCATGCGGTCACACCCATTAGGACAGTTGGAGGGTTAAACTTAAAAAGTAAATAGGCTCAATAACACACATTTGAGAAGAATAATGCACCCTGTATTCTATTTGCACCCTCATTCTAAATTGATGCTAAATACACCAGATTAAAGAGGTAAAAAGTGTCTGCAATCAGTGGGAAGAAGCAACCTAACATCTGTGTACAATATAAATTTCTAATCACGGGTAAACCTAATAGAATTCATCAAATTGTTCAAAACCATCAAACCCTGATTACTACAGATGATATTTTCTCCACATAGGAGCAAGGGACAAAAACTTTCTGCATCATAAGAGTGTTATAGTCAAGGTGAAAAGCAAATAAAGCATGGCAGTAGAATATAAGCTGAACAAACCAGGAGAACGTGCGCGTTTATAGCCCAATCAGAGTTTGACTTTTTATGAGATTGTCTATGGGGAGCCTAAAGGTTGGTTTATGCTTGACGCGTCCGCGAGGTCCGCACAGCTCCGCGTGGAAAAGTTGCGTCATTTTGCGTCATTTTAACAACCACCCCCCTCCACCGCGCCTCCGCACGGCCCAAAATTTCCGCAACGCGCACCTAGGAAATTTTCTAACCACGCGGACGGTCGGACGCGGAAAAACATGGCGGACCGGCAAGAACTAGTATGGCAGAGGTTCGTAAATACAGACATTTGTATGATTCAGCTCTCAAAGATCGCCGTGATCAACATGTTGTTAATAATTCTTGGAGAGAAATAGCTCGCACTGTCGAAAAAGACGAAAACGCTGTAAAAAATGCTGGAATGCCATGTTGTAAACATTAATTTCTACTTCTACTATGGTGTAGTGTTGGATGCATGCCGTAGAGCTCCATGCTGCCCCCTACAGTTTGGGAGAATATTGGCTCACCGCAGAGACAAGCCGCATGAACCATAAACGCCGCGAGTTGTGAAGTGTGTTCCATCCGCGAGCCGCATCACCAAGCGGAAAGTGAATGTGTCAAGCATAAACCAAGCTTAAGTCTCCTCCCTTTCCGGTCAGCTCATGGGTCCCCGGATGAATGAAATAATGAACGCAAGTCAACAGGGCTAAAAACTTTTCCGCTTTGCCTTACGCCCTGGATCACACATTTGTTGTACTGCAATTTATATGAAAACTATGATGGGTATTTCGACCACGCCAGTCACGTACTTTGAGATTTATGAAAACTAGAGTTTCTTCTGATATCATAACTGAAAGAAAAGCAGGAGGTGTGACATAAAGACAGTGTTGTCCAGACCATCAATAAATTTGATTAATTCTAAAAGCTAATCAGTTGGAGATATATACACAATGATCATTTTCTAATAGTTGCAATAGAATTCAATGGGGGACAAACAAACACACACGAGCAAAGCACAAACATAATCGCCTGTCTTCGACCTTTTGCAGTTGGTGATAAATAACATAAAGGAAACAAATTTAATGTAAAACTGTTATATTTTCTGTTAAAATAATGTGATTGTTTTTCTTAATTTAGTATGCACAGAATGCTCCTATACAACAAGGACACAACCTTGAATTCTGTACCAAGACCATCTGCACCTATATTTAATGAAGCTGCTGTGAAGTGAGAGGTGTGAATGAACAGGCTTTTTTGTGGTCAAAGCGGTTCTCTAAAGGGCAGCTGTAGTCTGCTGACTGAATCAGCATGTGCCAGGAAGTGCTATCAGTGACAGGTGCACAAATCACCTTGTCAGGCATGAATGGAAACTGGTTGGAAGTTGTGTATAATGGACCGGTATGCACACACACTCTCCACCTCCTGCAGATTTGGTCTCCAAATGGGAGGATAACGGATTTGGTGGCTTGACGGATTTCAGTTTCATCACTTGAATTTTCCAGCCTTTTTGATCACGCTTTAGTTCACAGATACGATCCGGGCCGAGCTGAATAGAAGCCACTGCATCCTGTTTGCTTGTTGTTTTTCACTCTAATGGTGCATGTGCAAGCACAGCCTCACGTGGCAGCAAATGCCTTTTTCATGAATGGAGGATTTCTTATGGAGATTATGTAAGCAGTCTCAGAATGAATTATTCAGCCGTTGAAAGAAAATGACGATGTGAGGTGTCGCCTGCCAAATCTGCAGTCAGCTGCCACCAAACAACTCAAATGGAGCTTCACAGACAAAAACACACAAAAATTGATTTCGCAACAAGGATTTAAGTGAGAAATGTATTCATTAAAATCATCTACAGGTGGCCTTAGGTGATGGATGGTGAACACATTCCCACCCCAGCACTCCACGCAGTTCCCATGAAAAACAGCAGATTTATGCTAAAGACCTAAAACACATTTTTAAAATGTTTTAATCATTATTATTATTATTATTATTTATTTATTTTGGCCTCATGATTTTTATCTTGAGAGGCGCTATATAAAATATCTTGTCTTCTTCTTTACTATTTGTGTAGCTATCAGCTAACCGGAAGAATGCCAACACGTTTGGATGCATGTCACCCTTTACTGTGGCAGAGTGGAACAAACTTCTTTTGGGGGTTCGGCTTTCCAACGTTCTTTGAAACTAGAATAAAAGCTTACAGTTTATTACTTTAGATCAACCTAGATCAACTTAGTTGTACATGTAAACATATTGAGTTTGGCCTCAAGACATTGCAGAAGCCAGGGGCGGCGTTAGGCCCGGCTACTTGGGCTGAAGCCCCGGATGTTTCATGGAAAGCCCCGGATCTAAATCGTAGAAGTAACATGCAGTACCAAAGTCCAACAGAGAGGGAGCAGCTGGCAGTAGTTTGTATACAGCCTGCCTGAGCCTCCACCACTGAAGAAGAAGCCCTTCAGCAGCCGGCTTCTTCTACACTCTCTGCCTGAAACGCATGAGTGAAGATGGACATAAGGACATTTTTTAGACCAAAAGTACAACGACAGAACCCCAGCTTTGGTGATACTGGTGTTGAGTCAGGTTTGTGAGTCTTATTTGAAAATATTTGTTGTGCTGCTGGTTTGCCTAAAGTTAGCTTACTATCAGGTAAAGTTGATGGAGAAAGAACGGGAATATTTACTATCATCTCACACTAAACACTAACAGGAACAATGCCCTGAAAATGCTTAATATGTAGCTTCAGATTAAAAATTATGTGGTACAAGACATATATGATGTTGACTAGTGCGTGTCACGTGTGTGTGCGCGCGCGTGTGTGTGCGCGCGCGTGTGTGTGCGTGCGTGTGTGTGTGCGTGTGCGTGCGTGCGCGTGTGTGTGCGCGCGCGTGTGTTAAGCCCCGGATGTTCTTCAGTCCTTAATCCGCCCCTGGCAGAAGCACTGCACAGTCCATTTAGAAGATAACCCACACCAAAGATCTCTGGATGGTCAAGCAAAGTCTTTAATAGACTGTCAGTAGGGGGTCAACCAGGACTGAGACACTGAGGTGCAGGGCACGACTCAACCTAAGGAGCAATTACAAAGTCATCTAAATGTCTTCAACTCTAGCTGTTTTTATCAAAAAATGGCATCAAATAGCTGCAATGCAGTGTCGGCATCAGGGGGCGTTAGGTCATTTAAAAGTGGTCAGAGCGTGGCGGTAATGTGGCGCAATCCTGTCCTTTTTTTCAAAAGATTACATGATGGCGGTATAAAGGGGGTATAGGGGCAATCTTTGCATTGCCACGGACTTCCATTCATCTTGGACATAACTTGCATTTTATTCCAATTGAAGCCACAATTGAAGTTTTTTTGACAAGACACTCCAAAGGGTGTCTGCAGGGCTGTACTGACCGCCATCACTGGCAATTGGCCACCAGTAGTCATTTTGGGCCGCCCGTTATGTCGGTGGGCCTGTGAGATATTTGGGTTTTGCACAAGTAAATAAAGTCCGCCTTTCTCTGACCGTACCGATGTTTACAATGTGAATCTTCATTCATACTAACGGCGAGAAACTGCTTGAAACGTATTCCAGCCGAGCCAACTACTTCTCTCAGCCATGGTGCAGCTCTCCATCCACCTGCAGATAGTTAATGTGTCACCCTTTAATTTTCTTAAGTATATTCATTTCTTATTTAATAATGATGTTGTTACATTTGTTGCAAGTAAAAATGAATCATAATTCATTTATTTTATTTTTATTATAACATTTACAAAAACAAAGCATGTTGGAAAATCTATTCATCCAATCAGTTTCGTCATAAACGTCATCACCAACAAACCTACTTCTAGTTAAGCTAAGTTACTAATAGTTTTTGTTTTCCACACTTTAAAATTCAGTAAGAGAGTGAAACTGTGTTTCATTCACTTGTCTGAGGTCAAGTTGACCTTTTGACTTCAAAACAAACAGCAGAAGAACAAAAAAATGTGTAAATTTTCTCTCCTAGGCCACTAATGGAGAAATGGTGGTGAAGAGTAAAAATCATAAATTTGACCATTGTTCTCTAAAATGAAACCCTAATATCACAGGTTGCATGAATATGTTTTGCAGATGTTACAGGATCAAAAACTACGATTTGAATGGAAGTCAATGGGAGGATTTTTTGTTCTCTAAGATTAAAAGAGGTTAGTGTTTTCTTGTTGTTGTTGTTTTTTTCCCATAGTGTTTCCTTGGTCGTTTTTCAAAATTCCAAATTGAATTTAAAAATTTGTCAAAAGAGGTTTTGCAAAAAATATATATATATTTTTACCATATGCACAAACAATGCTAAAATGGCGTACAAACAAAAATGAAAAAACTGCCCAAATGGACAAAAACGTCCCTAATGACGCCTGAGGGTTAAGTGTGTTTGAGGAGAAATCCCAGCTTTGTGTGTTGGTCCAAATGTTCCAGTAACTCCAGGAGCAAGAAAACAGAAGTGCACTGCAAAAGAACTGAACTGAATATCTGTAACTCATAAGAAGCAAGCTGCAAGGATCGGGACAGACTACAAAAGTGTTATTGTTGAGTTACTGACTGATGTGGAAAACCAGCACTGATGGGATGCATAAAAAGAGAATGAGTATGTGTTTCTATGTGTTCAGTCTTCTCAGCGGGCTGTGCTGTGGTCTGCAGGGAGAGCAGCATATGTGCCAAAGATGTAAAAAGAATCAATGTCTCTAAATCACAAAGCTACAAATGTCTTCGATCACCTTTTATTTTATTAGAGAACGTTGGAGAATCAATTCGACTTTTTACCACATTTTATTAGAATTGTACATTATAATAATTGTGAAGCCATCAATTCATGTTTTTTATTCATTTATTTATTTAAACTTTTAAAGCCGTTATATTGTTCTTTTTATGTAAAACTAAGTTGTAAATCAATTTAAAACATGTTTAACCTGAACTCCAAAAGTATCCAAGCGGTGTCTCTAATCTAAAAGCTGGGTCTCTCCTAAACCAAAATCAAACAGTTCAACACATTCACTATTTCCTGATGTCCAGCTTGTTGCTTGTTGATAAGAGAGTGTTTACTCAAATGTTGCCACAGCTGGTGCACAACAGTACTGATGCCAGTGGCAGCTTGTGTGCCTCTCAGAGACACAATGGGCTTTGGCAATGAGGCAGACTTTACGAAACAAAAACAGGCTGGCAGTGTATATGTTTCTCAGAAAGGATTACCAATGGCTAAGATCAATGAAAGGGAAAACAGCTAACAAGCATACGTAAAAAGACATGCAGGCCAAGGTGATATGCTCTTCCTAGCTCTGCGTTTGCTTTCCTGCTGTGCGATGCTGAAATTCCGTGCTGAAAGCAATCACCCAGAAAACAGGATCTGTCGTAGGACATCTGAGGTAGGCTACTGCAGAAAATAAACAACAACGTGAGAAGGAAAGCTGAGATGAGAAAGCAGCTTGCTGCCATCTGATCACCTTTTTTTTATTCCACCACATTGACCAGTGGTTTTTAAGGAAGATGTTCTTTCCGGAATGATCGTTCTCTGAGGTTTCACGTATTCCTGACATGAACTATTGGGTTGCATTATCTGTTTGACAAGTGAAATATTAGTTGCTGCTAAAGATACATGTGCTGTGATACAGTATGTGGAAACAGGTTCTAAACTTATTTTTCTCCATTCGTTGAGTTTAATGATTTTTGACGGACAAATTATGCTTGAGTCCCAAAAGATCTGTTTGCCACCTTGAGTGCCTCTTAAAACTAAAGGATAATTGTGCATCTAAAAGACCATGCAACAATGCATTTAAATAACTTTTTAAGGTGCAAACTATAGAAAAAAATGGATACAAATTAGAGAAACACATTAAATGCTTTAATTGTAAAATGCAAGATATTTTTTCCACCCTTCTAAATATGTAGGTGATGCGATCTAGAGGTTACTATATTGTGAATTGTAAAACATGCAAGGTAATTTAACAAGCATCCATAATCTTCCAATGAAATTAAAGTGCAATTTTTCTCATGCAATTATTTACCACTTGGCCTGCTTTTAAAATGTGAATCACTAGGCTATTTAATGAATAGGCATATAGTGACCAAATCGATTGAGAAAATTTCACATAGTCAGCTGAGTGTGACTTGTGCACTGGAGAAAACTAAAAGCTGGCTATCTTAGTAGCATGAATTGATAAATAATTATTACAATTCTACATCCAGCAGAAATTCTCATGTTTCAGGGTCTACATGTGGCCCTGACCTGGAGACAACATACCATACCACACAAGATGCACTGAAAACCAACTGGATCAACAGTGAATGTTCCTTAAAATAGAAGCTGCTTGTGCCTTTTCACAGATGCTCAACTGAAAGAGAACAGATTTACAACATCCCAGTGTGCTTTTACCAGCCGCACTGCAGAGGAAATAATAAAACACCAGAGGGTCATCATCTCAGCCCAGACAATCACTGGGTATGCTCTCATCTCCTTCGGAGGAGCTCCACAAGTCCTGCTGCCATGAAAAAGCCTGCTGTATCCTAAAGGACACATCCCACCTGTTTCAGCTGCTGAAGTCAAGCAGGCAGTACAGGTCTGTAGCAGCTCACACAAACAGTGAGAAGCAGCAAACCTCCCTGAGCCACCGAAAGCTAATAATTGATTAGAATTGTTTTCTGCAATAAGGGCCTAATCATGAAACCTGTTCTGTGATACTTTTATAATGCAAATAAATAATGTGTTCTATGTTTTACATGCAATTACATTTTTGGATCAAAATGTCAAGTAAAAAATTATAACTGGAAAAATCCTACATTTATACAATAACTGATAATAGACAAACAGCAAAAATGATTTGAATGCATTTGCAGATAAATCACAGTAAGTCAACACTGATTTGTTTAAATTATTTATAATATTTGTATTTGGTAAATGGTCTATTTGTATAGTGCCTTCTAAGGGTTCTGCAACCCTCCAAGGCACTTCACAACACAATCAGTCATCCACCCATTCACACACACATTCACACACTGGTAATGATGAGATGTAGCCACAGCTGCCCTGGAGCACACTGACAGAGGTGAGGCCTGCTGAATACTGGTGCCACCAGTCCTTCTCACCACCACCAGCAGGAAAGGTGGGTTAAGTGTCTTACCCAAGGACACACAAGCAGAATTCTCTGTCTGGAACCAGGATCAAACTTGCAACCTTCCAATTACTGGACAACCTGCTCTACCTCCTGAGCTACTGCTGTCTATATGTAATATTAACATTTTGTATTTGTCCAAAGGAGAATTCACCCCAAAGCCTGTCTATATTTTCTCAATGACTATGCAGTATTTGAACTGTAAAGTAAACAAAACTGACACCAGAATGCATGAATGAGGGGACATGGACTCATTCAGGTTAGAAGAAACCATAAATCACCGCTGCAGGTTTCCATCCAATCAATGAAACATGGATCCTATTTACAATGATAACGGCTCAACAGTGGGTCTGTGACAATCTTATTTCATTACAATCACAATGAGCTTGATCCGTCTCCCAGTCAATTTTAATAATTGATGCACACATCTGCCTTCCTTCCTCTGACATTGATTTATGTTTCTGGTTGAGTTTACTGATAATAAAACTGATTGTGCACATTTTACTAGGGGGACTGACAGGATACAAAGCATGCCAAGGAAAAGAAATCACCGATAGTTTTTCCCACCTCCCACTGCTGAGATAAAAGTAAATAAGTTATTTTCTCATCTTTCAGTGCATTATTTATAATTAACATCTACTGTTACAGTTGTCAAAGGAGAATAGAAAACATGCAGAGTTTCAGGTTTTTTTATGAAAGCAAAACCCCAGGCTTTACAGTGGGAATGGTTTTTGTTTTCATCTTGTTTATCTGTCCTAAACCTTTACAATCATACCAAAACTTACAAGATCGAACATTTATACCAACATCTACAAAAATATTCTAAAAGTTCATGAAATATATTTGAAAGTAAACAAAGTTGTTGTATTTGCTTCAGTGTGTTCAGATGTTTGGCCTGCTCTGAGAGTCTAAGAAAAACCAAAGTTAAATCCCAGCTTAACTGGAAACAATAAAGCCCTTTTTCTGTTTTCTAATTATGACAGTGATGTTTTCCTTCACTTATTTTCATCTCTTAACATCACAATGTGAGTCAGACAAAAACATCAAACTATGCTTTTTTTTAAATGATAAGAATATTGCTTATCTATTGCCAACCCTACAAGCTACGAGCAGCCATCTATGTACAGGAAACTGGATTTTTGTCAAAAGCAAAAGAAAAAAGGAACACTCAATAGTTTCGGCATGATCCTTGTTCTAACCAAACCAACAAGCCTGAGGGGAAGATGACTACAGAGGCAGCGAGTGAAACAGAAATCCCACCAAGCCCATTGTTTCCTCAGCTGAGCCAAATGCCATTTTTGAAGACGACAGTCAGTGCCCCTGAAGCAGGAATTAGGACTACCAATTCATTTTTGATATGCAGACTTTGATACTTGTGTATTCATCATCATGGCAGAAATGCTGCAGTTTTACCAGCTAAGTACTTTTAAAGTGGATGAACAAAACACACAGTGTGAGAATGCAAATTGAACATATAATTATTCTTATCTTCACTAATTAGTATTTTTATAATGAAATGTTTATAATACACTATACTGACAACGAAGCAAAACATTATTAAATAAGTTGTGTATATACATACATATATATATATAAAATCCAGATGCCCGAGCCACCTCAACTGGTTCCTCTTGATGTGGAGGAGCAGCAAATCTACTCCGAGCCCCTCCCGGATGACCAAGCTTCTCACTAGGGCTGGGGGTAAACGATTATTTTTAAAACGATTATTCTGACGATTATTTTATCGAATAGTCGACTATTCTAATGACTATTTAGAAAATTAATCTAATGATTATTTTTCTATTGCACAATTAACAAAAACCAGAAAATCTCAAATAAATTCCTCAAAAAAACTGATAAATTCTTACTGTAAGAGAATAAACACTACAGGCCTTCCATTTTGTATAACACTGCTTTTATTGTATTGTGGTTGGTTATGTTCTGGTGACATGTAGAACATGGGAGTGCAGGCTGCTGCCTGAGAGGTGGTAGAAGATGGAGTGTCTCCATGCTGCTTTGTTTTGGTCACTTATGTGCGTGAGGCGAGTGGTGTTATGACTCTTCCTGGGGAGTTTGGCTCGTGTGCAAAAAGGAAGGGACAATAACGGGATTTAAAAGTTAAAATGATGATCAGGTTTATTTACAACTACAAAAAAACCTAAATCTTTCCATCCACAGGTTGGGAATAACAAAACTAATTCTGCCTGTGGGGAATTTAAACAAAGTACAAATAACTAGGGATGTCCCACTGGGCAAAGATTACTGGGTTCTGGACCAAAATAAGGATCTCCAAAGGTCCAAACTCTAAACTGGGCGGTTAAACCAAACTCACGGTGATATTTTACACTAAACCGAAAACCCACGACACTCTAAATGTAATAAAAGGGAGATCTGCACCACAAAAAAGATTAACTCTAAACCAAAACGTAACAGCTTATCCAAATGCAAGAAGCTGTTAGCGAAGATGCTAACAGTAGCTTTACCAACATTAAGTTCAAGTTACCAAGTTTAAATAAACCAAAAACACCCAGCAGCAAACAGACCAGCACGGAGGAGAGACTGCTACCACCAAAACAGCTCTCCT
>SSNQ01034346.1:176978-187968 GCA_006942095.1 Nothobranchius kuhntae
TCGAGGCTTCGCTACAGCCCTACTTCTCACCCTATCTCTAGGGAGAGCCCAGCCACTCTGCAGAGAAAACTCATTTCGGCCGCTTGTATCCACAGTCTCATTCTTTTGGTCACTACCCAAAGCTCATGATCATAGGTGAGGGTAGGAACGTAGATCGACCGCAAATCGAGAGCTTCGCCTTTTGACTCAGCTCTTTCTTCACCACGACAGACCGGTACAATGCCCGCATCACTGCAGATGCAGCACCAATCCGCCTATCGATCTCACGCTCCAGTTTTCCCTCACTTGTGAACAAGACCCCGAGAAACTTAAACTCCTCCACTTGGGGCAGAACCTCATCCCTGACCCGGAGAAGGCATTCTACCCTTTTCTGACTCAAGACCATGGTCTCAGATTTAGAGGAGCTGATTCTCATCCCAGCTGCTTCACAGTTGTCTGTGAACCACTCCACCGAAAGCTGAAGATCACGTTCTGATGAAGCCAACAGGACCACATCATCTGCAAAAAGCAGAGACCTGATCCTCAGGCCACCGAAACGAATACCCTCAACACCTTGGCTGCGCCTAGAAATCCTGTGGATTTCTAGGGTTAGGGTGGATGGACATATATATATACACATATTTATACATATATATATATATATATATATATATATATATATATATATATATATATATATATATATATATATATATATATATATATATATATATATATATATATATATATATATATATATATATATATATATGGATGACGTGTCATGTAAATCAGAACCAGCAAATCCGAAGAAGCGATTAGTTCTGACGGGAACTGAAGATGTTGTTTTGAAATAAGCTTGGGTTAGTTTCAGAACCGCATGGGACACCATCAAGCCGGTCTACCTGCCTTGTGGAAGTCCTCTGGTAAGATCAGGAATGTCGAGGCCCAGCGGACCCTCTCTGGAAACCGAGCTGGTAGAAGAAGCCGCGGTTCCGACCAGACCCGTCTCAAGTTACCTGCGGCACACGACTCTTTTCTTGGCATCCGTTCACACCCAGCCTGGGTCGGTGGAGCTTTTATTCTGAAAGGAGCTGTTGTTGTTGCTAGTTGTTATAGCGACTGGATTTTCTCAGCTTGTCGTGGTTCTTTCGGTTGAAGAGTTAAAGGTCGGATTGGCCACTCCGACGCTTGCTCTGGAATGCTTTGAACTGGCGTTAGAGCTGACGAATGAAAATTACCAAACACCATAAGAAGCATGCCTCCGTCAGATCTGTAAAATTCTAATTGGATCAGTGAAAGAATGTATGTCTTTTTAACACTACGTGAAATGAGTCCTGGTGGAACATTTAAAGTCATATGACTTATTATATTCTATAGGATTATAATAACGTAATTAATATTTTAATTTCACAGGTCGGTCACATCTTATTGTTGACTAACTGATGGATTAGCTTTATTAAAATAGAGTTCTTTGATTAATTAAAAGAAAAGAGTTCATTCTTCATTCTTCTGTCTTCAGTGCTGAAACGTAAACAGTTTAGAAGCGAATGCATGACCTTGAGGCTGTTTCATGCACTATGGGTCTGTGTCAGAAAGAAACAGCTGTTAGAAAGGTGGAAATGGCTCCTTCATCACGTTACATACCGCCCTTTTCAAGGGCACGGTGGTCCGTCCAGAGACCACCTGGCCACTGAACAAACCAGAGCTATGAAGGACCCCGACATCATAGCAGGTGCAATCCCACAGGAAGAGGCCAGCAGTGGTGAGTTACGATCCCCACGCCGAAGAACAGTCTTGCATACTAAATGTAAGAACCTCTCATTTCCCTTACAACAGAAAATCACCATAGCCTAAAAAACAGACAATATTTGCAAAGATCCAACACTACTGGGCCACCACCTCTTTTAGCTGCTGCCAAAGTTACATTACAAAGCTACCCTAAAGCCTAGTTCATATTTCTCCATCTGCAGAGGTGTGGAGAAACGCAGTGCCATTATCTGTCGACACAAGACCTCTCCAACAGGCACACCAGGACAAACGGATAGAGCCTAATCTTAAAGAAACACAACAGAGGGCACACGTCTGAAATTGGTCAGCCAAACAACTGGGGCAGCAGTAGCTCAAGAGGCAGAGCGGGTTGTCCAATACTTGGTAGGTTGTAGGTTCAATCCCAGCTCCTGCCAGAGATTGCTGCTGTTGTGTCCTTGGGTAAGACACTTAACCCTCTGGAGGCGGGCGTTGCAGATCTGCAACGTTAAAACCTACCTACCTGGTTACTCCACAACTCAGAAGGACCCCTGAAGGACTTAGTTGTTCATCCTTTTATCAAAACTTATTTAGAGCCTGAGCGGGTTAACCCACCCTCCCTGCTGGTGGTGGTCAGAGGGACTGGTGGCGCCTGTGTTTGGCAGTCTTGCCTTCGTCAGTTCTACCAGCTCTGCCTTTCTTGGGATCCCATATTACCTTTTCTTACTCATTTTGCCTTTTGTCTTATCCCACATTTTGAATTCTGATGTTTTTGAATCACTTTTTTAATATAATTTTTGTTACTGTGAAGCGCCTCATGATTTTTATCTGGAAAGGTGCTGTATAAAATATTGTTTCTTCTTCTTAATATTTGACCTTTAATTTTGAAGCAAAAACCTTTATGTTGGTGCTTCTTATCAACATCTAAAAATACCTTCTTTGTGCTATTTACTAGCATGGGGAATAAACAGCTCATCAGGGTCAGTGAGTGGTCACACTGGCAAAACAACTCTTATTTTTTCTAGGGAAAGCATGTGTTTAAAATGTTCTCACGTCCACAAAAAGCACAACAACAGTACATCTCCTGGAGGAACATTACGGCATCCTGGAGGAACATTACGTAGAGTTTCACACATTTGTGTATTCACCTGTAGTTTATGTTAAGCTGCTTACATGGCTGCTGCAACACCTCACACAGGCTCAAGGTTTTGTTTCACTCCATTTCGTTTGACGTCCATCTGCACATGAACATCAATCAGGAAGTCCACTTGAGAGGACAGACCTCTAGAAATACCTCACAGCATCTGGTCAAATTAAGGTCACTGAGCTAATCTGATGTTTAAAATACAAACATGTCGCAATGACCGACAAATACATAAATGTTCCATCTTATACCATGTTCCTTGACAGTTTTATATTTGACAAAAGGTCAAAAAGCAGAAGTAGCCTGTCTGTGGCAAGAAAAAAACAGCACATCAAAAGTAAGTGCCACTGATTTTTTAGGATACAAAACATGTCTAAGAAGTGTGAAACAAATGCAAATGTTCTTCCAACATATTATATGATGAGACTATAGCAGTTTTGAGATATCTTGGCAAGAAAGGTCAAGTGCGATTTCATGTAAAATTGCAAGATCTTGAGTGAAATGATGATGAGATTGTTGTGAATGTGTCTCATCTACTAACAGTTAGATAAGAACTGCCTGGGTTAAATCTGTTTAATTTGATTCTAATGTTGATTAGCTTTATTGTACATCTTTATTAGGATGGACTCCAAAAATTAACATATTATATACTATGTGAAAATCACATAAAACCACTTCAGGCCATAAATGTGCAATAAGTAAGACATTTACAATGAAATAATCACAAACACTCAAATTTAATCATGCTAGAAAAAAGATTACAGTCCCATGCATGTCTAGTGCTTTCTGTTAGATGATTAACCACTGGACAGGACTTATTTTATGCCAGGAGCATTCAGCTCTAGGCCTGGAGGGCGTTTTAGGCCCTGTCCACATGTAGCCGGGGATCTGCCAAAACGTAGATATTTTTCTACGTTTTGGCCTGTCATCCACACGAAAACTGAGTTTTTTCACACGAAAACGGATCTTTTTAAAAACTCCGGCCAAAGTGAAGATCTGCGTTTTCTCCGTTTTGGGTGTCTGTGTGTGGACGGACAAAACTGGAGTTTTAAGGTCCGCAATGTCACTTTCCGCGACAAAAAAATGCTGACATCACGTGTGCGACCTGTGTTTACACTAGCCGGCATCACGGAAGCTTTCAGAGCTGCGCTCTGTCACTACCCGATCCATCAATCGTCCAAGCGCTTTCTGCTTGTTTGTTTTTGCAAGCGGATTTACTGCTCCTTGCGGAAGACCACAGACGAAGGACGAGGTTAAGAACGGGGGAAGTCCTGCCGCCTACAGGTCTGGCATGTCCTTAATAACGTATTTATCTGGGTACGTGTGGTAAGAGTTTGTTTTTAAAACGCGGTGGTGTGGATGCAAGTTTTTGGAGGGGCGGATATTCGTTTTCAAAAAACCCCGGCTACGTGTGGACTAGGCCTTAGTTTTAACTCTGCTTCAACACGCCTGATTTCAATCAGCAAGTAATTAACTGGCTTCTGCAGAGCCTGATGAGCTGCTGCACAGGTGACTCAACCACTGAATCAAGAGTATTGGAGCAAAGAAACCACTACAGTGTGCTGGATACTGGCCCTCCAGGTCCAGAATTGAACACTGTTTTATGCCATTAATACTAAGTTTTTAATATCATTACATAATTAAAAAATGGATTATTAATTATTGTATCAATATGACCCAGTACAGTTTAGTTTTTAAGATTAAGATTTAAAGTTTTTTATTATGTTCCAGATATCATAAAGTTAATTGGTTTCACTTGCTAAAAGTGAAATTGAAATTGTTCTAAAGTTGAAGAGATATTTACCAAAGGTGACTCCAGTAGCTGAGGGTAATGTTTTATACAAACATCTTGTGCCACTCAAAAATGTAACAAGTTAATCATTTGAATGTTGTGCATCCTTTTGGACTTTGGTGGTAATTGTTTCAGCATATTCAAATATTTTACAACACTTTCAACGTGCAAATAAAGAGAATTCTTGGCTATGAATGTGTAGAATTATGATCAGATTTTGTTTGTAGGAGATTTTAACATCCATATTTGTTGCCCTATATTTGTTGCCCTGATAAGCCGATGGTCGAGGACTTTTTGCACCTGTTCCCTGAATCTTTCTCAGTGGGTTAAGGGTCCTACACATGTGAAGGGACACACTCTTGACCTAGTTCTTTCCTCTGGTCTTCAGTCCATTAATGTGGACACGCTGAGGCCTCTTTTTTCAGACCACTCTCCGATTTTATGTAATTTTAGTGTTCCGTCTCGGCAGGTCCCAGCTTCTCTTCCCGAGAGGTGCAGTCGTGCCATAAATCCTGCTAAGGTGGCGAGATTCAGTGAGTGCTTTAGTCTAGCAGGACAGGATCTTCTCTTAGCCCACCTCCCTGTTGAAGAGTTTATAATTCGTTTTGACACGCTATGCACATCCGTTTTGGGTGATGTTGCTCCATTTAAGATTAGGAAAGGAGGGCATAGGGCAGAGCCGTGGATGTATGATGAGACCCAGGCCTCCAGGTAGGCCTGCAGGAGAGCTGAGCGAAGACAAACTTCACGTGTCCTATGAAATTTATAAAAAGTCACTTTTTGATTACCAGGAAGTGGTACAACAGGCTAGGATCAGATACTATGCCAACATTGTGGAATCAAATTCTCATGACCCACGCACTCTTTTTAAGGTAATTGATTCAGTACTGGAAACTGCAGCCTCTGCCTCCTGGGCCATGGCTGCGATGGCCAGGACATGTGAGGATTTTCTTCACTACTTTGTGGACAAGATAGCGATGATTCGGGCTGCTATTGAAGGTCACACTCCTGTTTTTGTGGAGCCTATGCCACTTAGGGCAAACCTGCCAGTCTTCCAGAATATATCTGTGACAGAGTTAGAGGAACTCATTTCTAAGCAAAAACCTTCTGGTTCCCCTTATGATGCTGTTCCCCCAAGGATGCTTAAGGAGGCTTTTTCTGTTCTGGCCCCTTATATACTGTTTATCTTAAATACCAGTCTGGCCTCTTGTGTGGTTCCCCTTACCTTTAAGAGGGCTGATGTACGACCACTGCTGAAAAAGAAGGGGATGGAGGAGGCTGTGTTGGCCAATTACAGACCTATCTCACATCTACCTTACTTATCTAAGCTGCTTGAGAGGGTTGTATATTTACAGCTGGTTGCATTTTTAAACACTCACGAACTCTGGGAGATCTTTCAGTCAGGGTTCAGAGCAGGTCACAGTACCGAGACTGCACTTTTAATGGTTCTTAATGATGTTTTTTTAGCTTGTGACGGGGGGATGCTGTCATTCCTTTGATGTTAGATTTGTCTGCGGCCTTTGACACGGTCGATCATGACATACTTTTGGATCGGCTACAACATTGGGCGGGAATTACCGGTGCAGCCCTACAATGGCTACACTCCTACTTATCTGACAGGAGTTCTTGTGTCAGTGTAGGTGAAACCTCCTCGACCTGGAAGGGACTCGAGTGGGGTGTGCCACAGGGGTCTGTACTGGGTCCGCTTCTTTTTGCCATCTACTTACTACCGTTGGGGAATCTTCTTCGGCGGTTCGGCATGCGTTTTCATTTTTATGCTGACGACTGTCAAATCTACCTTCCCCTTCAGCGGGGGGTCGATGGGTCAATATCAAAGCTTGTAGATGCCTTAGAGGATTTGCGCTCCTTAATGGCTACAAACGTTTTACATTTGAATGATGCTAAGACTGAAGTAATTGTACTTAGCCCTGGCATGTCTACACGCCCATGCGATGCTGTGAATCTGGGCCCTTTAGCATCCAACATGAAGACCACCATCAGAAATGTGGGAGTGCAACTGGACTCAGCCCTTAAATTCAACGTGCAAATCAACCAGGTTGTGCGATCGTGTTTTTTAAACTTACGCCGCCTAGCCAGAATTAAGCCCCTGCTGTCCAGAGTACATTTAGAGACTGTCACACATGCTTTTTTCTTTCAAGGCTCGACTACTACAATGCACTGTATGCCAGCCTTAGTCAGGGTGCGGTAGCACGCTTGCAGTTAGTTCAAAACTCAGCCGCTAGGTTCATGACAGGCACTAGGTGCAGGGAGCATATCACCCCTGTGTTGGCATCCCTTCATTGGCTGCCTGAGCAATACAGGGCAAAATTCAAGGTCTTGGTGCTGGCATACAAGGCCTTACACGGAACTGCTCCAGCATATCTTGGAAAGCTTTTGCATAGGCATGCCCCCTCGCGGGCCCTTCGCTCAGCCAGCAGGGAGCTGTTGATCGTTCCACGCACTAAGTGCAGGTCACGGGGGGACCATGTGTTCTCTGTGTTGGCACCTGCACTTTGGAACCAGTTTCCTTTGGTGGTGCATCAGTCACCCTCATTGGGGTTTTTTAAGACTCGCCTTAAGACCCATTTTTTTGTCAAGGCTTTCCAGGATTAGCAAATTTTACCCAGTTTCAATTCAATTCAATTCAATTCAATTCAAAAATACTTTATTAATCCCAGAGGATTGGCAACTGTTTTCTGGATTTGATTTTTTGCTTTTACTCTCCTCTTTTAATTGATTTTCTGCTGGTTTTACGATTGTTATATTTTATTCTGATGGTTTTATGTTTTTATTGTGTTATGTTCAGCACCTTGGGCGTCTGCATTGGTCACAGAAGGGGCTTTATAAATAAATGAAATGAAATTAAATGAGAAAAACATAGACAGGAAAAAACATAAAAATGAATAACCCACCTTTCAATTCCAGCTGTGTACATTCAAAAGGACTTTGGATCAAACTTCAGAGATGAATGAGACCTACGTATAAAATATTACAAGTGTCCACACCCGTACTTGTTCACTTACTTCTGCCTCTACATCTGGCTGAGGCCATGGGTCAGACAATGGAAGGCAAACTAGCTATTAGTGAAAATCAGTGGCGTTCATGTAATTTTGTAGTGGTTTATTTCTCATATTGGACAAGTAATCATCAAAAGGTATTTTTTATGTTGAGGATCAAACAATGTGACTGTATCTTCAATCAAAATCACAGACAACATAAATGTCAACAGAAAAGTTGATTCATTCTCACCTCTCACTGACAAGCTCCTCCATCACCGGCATCTGGCCTGTAGCGCTGACATTCATGTGACCATAAATGTAGCGAGTCCCTGAAGACAAACGACAGAAAATTAACTTTAAATGAACTTTAAATTATAGTCTTCAAACAATTAATTCTCAAAAGATTACATTTACATAATCTTATTAACCCTTTTTCAGATTATGCAAATGTGTTCATTTTCTTTAGTTCACAAGATGACTGGTTTTACTACAAACAAGGCAAGTGTTCTTGAGTGTTTGTAGATTATTCAAAATTAAAATCAAACCAGATAGATACATTTGTAACGCACACAGAATTGTTTTAGCATTATCTACAAAAGATTTGGGTACTGCAAAGTATGAAATACGGCCTCAGGGCACGATGCACCTGACTACACGTACAAAGTATATATTCTGTCCATAAATCTTTTTGAGCCGATTTCTACTTGAGCATTAATCAAACATGGCTTTGCTGCTCAACGACTGTATTTTCCACTTGCATACAAGTGGGAACCAGAGGGTTTGGACAGTGATGGTAAGCCTGGAGGAGAGGTCAGAGACTGAAGAGGATCCTGACCTCATTTATCCTCTGAATAACTATACGCTCATTTAGTTTCAGCCATATGGACAGCCGTCAGAACCAGTTTGTCATATGAACATGTTTCTGCATAAAGCCAAAGGCACGATGAGTAGATACACGTCTTATTTTATTCATGTAAGTGATAACACAACACACCTCACTTAAAGCCTAAGGCAAAGAACTGCACATGTGCTATATCTTATTATAAAAAAATAACTGCAAGAGAAATGGCTATAAAATATGTCAACAACAATATGTTCAGTTAAAATTACTCATGATAATGCATTTTAGAGGTTTATTAACTCAGTGATGAAATCATGCTGCTGTACACACTGATTAATAAGTTGTTATAAATGCAACTAATTAGTAGGGATGTCTGATATTATTGGTTAACCATTAATTTTGGACAATATTGGAATTAAAATGTAATATTGGAAAATATCATTAGTCTTTTTTAGTGACCCAACTTTTACATTCTATAAGCATACAAGTTTTATACATCAAACTCTTCAGCTACTTCTCCTCTCTCTCAAAATATGACAGGTCTTATGTCAGGTCTTTGAGATATTTTAGTTAATTTGGCACTTTGTGAAGTAGAATTTGTCCTGTGCAGTGAGCATACGCTGTCCTGACAGCAAGTAGTTATGAGTAGCTAGCCAGCTAACAAATGACTAAAACAAAGCAAGAATCTTCACCCAGGGCTTGCTTTTCTTATCTGAAGCTCTTTATAAATATTTTATGAGCACAACTGCAATATACAGAAAAAGAAAACCTACACTACTAACTAATAAACTCATGAATAAAATACTAGTGTCACACTTTGGGAGAATGAGGTTCAGCAACTGTTGGGAGACACATGACGCTTTTCCTTTTACTGACTGAAGTAGTCCTGCGATGGACTGGCTCTCTGTCCAGGGTGTACCCCGCCTGATTGCCCATTGACCACTGGAGATAGGCACCAGCTTCAGCTTGAGCCTGAAACCTTCCGCTCCATTACGGGCGAGCACTTAACTCCTATGCCACCGTCACCCCGAATAGAGAGGAACACTTCCTTTAATGTGGAAAAAAACATCAAAGATAACCAGAAGCAGTCTCAGAATTGGCAGCCATCTGCCTCCAGCAACCAGACAGCTGTGTGCAGCAAAGTAGAATTGTATGACTACAAAAATGGCATCTACACCTAACAAAGCATGGTTGTACAAATGTGTGCACAATTAGCCACATGTGTTATGTGTCAAACCCATTTACCAAAGTAACACTTTGTTTGCAGTGTGAATTCAAAGAAATGTGCACCTGTAGGGTCAGGTAATCCCAGCTCATCCATGTTGATAACCTCATGTCTCATTTGCTGTTGATTCTATTCAATTTGGTTTATTTATATTGCACCAATTCACAACAAGAGTTGTCACAAGGGACTTTACAAAGTAACCATTCTAATTGAACCTTCTTATAAGTGCATTGAGGTCAGGTCATTATTAGTTAAAAGTTTTCAGTGTAAGAAACCCCAAATCAATCAAATCAAAGCTTTATTTATAAAGCACCTTCCGCGAACCTGTCAGGGAGGCCAAGGCGCTCAGCAGATTTCATCAAGCCACTGACTTGTTGTGTGAGACTTTACAGCAAGCATGTACCGAGAGTGGAGAGGAAACCTCGTCAACAGAACCTGGCTCAGCATGAGCAGCCGACTGCCCTGACCCACTGGGGCTTTGTGAAAACAGAGCAGATACTTAAAAATGGCTTTTTAACTTAATATGTAATAAAAATGTGATAGCTGGTTATCATAAAGGTCTAAAGTTACAGCAGATTTAAATTGTGTCTAGCCCGGCCATACTGGGTCATTTTATATCGTTTCTTATAAATAGTCTGTCATTGTTTTTATTACTGGCCTCTCAGCGTCAACAGAACACATGGTCCTTGTGGGCCATTAGATGAGATGACTGCTCCACACTGTGCGGTAGAACAATAGGGCTGTTGGTAATAATGAGTGAAATCCCATTTTTGTTTGTATCTTCAGCTCTATACATAGAGGGTCATAATAGACTCTTGCATGCTGTTCCATAACTATTCTCACAAAGAGAATCTCCTGCATCACCCTGGTTTTTTTTCTTACTAGCTGCTGTTCATCCATTTTTCAAGGCGATTTCATTCTGTTCAGCTTTTAAGGGCTGGAGCTTTTCCCAGCTGTCAACAGGCAGGAGGCAGGATACACCAATGCCATATCAAAAGTTCATCAAGGGTCATTAAAGGAACACACAATAAACCCAAGCAATACATTTAGACATGAATGAACAAAACAGCAAGACAAAACAATAGCACTTAGTGATGAGTGAGGAGTAGCAGAGAGAAAAAAAGAACAGAGAACAAGCAAATGCTGCAAATTTAATTAGGGCTGTTTACATCATTACTGTCAGATGTCGAATATAATGTGTAATTTGGTATTGAGAACACAAAAAGGTGTCTGATTGGCTTAACTTTCTGCAACAGAATCA
>SSNQ01034346.1:200120-214467 GCA_006942095.1 Nothobranchius kuhntae
CCCCCCCCCCCCCCCCCCCCCCGCAAAATAAAACTATAGAAACGCTACGTAGACGACATACTGGAAATCATACCAAAAGGACAAACAGAAACACTAACACAACACTTGAATAACATTGACGACACAGGCAGCATAAAATTCACTTATGAGTCAGAAACAGGAGACAGCATAGGATTTATGAACATGAAAATCACCAGGCAGACCGACGGGACCCTAAACATAAACACATACAGGAAACCAATATCTATTATGGACATCAGAACACCCCACCATACACAAAATGTCAGTAATCAGAACATTATATCACCGAACAAACATAATAACAGAAGAAAGAGACCGTAAACAAGAGGATAAACACATACAACATGCTTTAAAGACCTGCGGATACCCGACATGGGTGATAAACAAAGGAAAACAACATACACAACAGAAAGAAAAACAAAACCAAAACAAAGAACCAGAAACCCAGAAAGACAAGAACCAAAACCAGTGATAACCCTACCATACATCAGAGGCATAACAGAAAAAATAAGAGCAACAATGAAAAAACACAACATAAACACACCAACAAAGCCATACACAACAGTTAGAAACAGACTAGTGCACCCAAAAGACAAAATATCAGCTGGACAAGAATGTGGAGTCATCTACGAAATCCCATGCAAACTCTGCAATAAAACATACATAGGAGAAACCGGACGCTAACTCAACACACGAACAATAGAACATAGAAAGGAGTGCGAGAAAGAGGCAAGTCGAAAACACACGAGAGCAGCAAAACAAGACGCAGAAAGTACAATAAAAAAGTCGGCCGTAACAGATCACTGCATAAGAGAAAACCATATAATGGACTGGGACAACACAAGGAAGGATCATGAACACTGAACAACAGAAATACAAAAGATGGATAAAAGAAGCAATCGAGATAAGGAGACGTGGATGTGGGACCATGAACAGAGACGACGGAGTTTACACGCTGGACCACGCATGGGACTGCATCATCGGAGAGGGGAGAGCGGGCAGCAGAGGGCAACAACGTCCTCTGCTGCCCGCAGATAAATGGAGAAGGAAGTGACACCACCATCAGCGTTAGCCTGAGGAAGTTTGCAGCCGCAAACGAAACGTTGCAGGTAAATAAAACCTTTGTATTTTAAAAAGAACTAAAGGATGAAACACAACCACAGGATCCATGTTCATTCATTCATTTTCTTAAATGAGTATGGTCAAAGGACATGTGTCTCTATCGTCCAGCACACATTTAATCTCAAACTATAGTTCACACTTTTAGGAAAACATTTGACAGAGGTTGAATATTTACACTACTTTTTTTAATAAACAAATATGTTTAGTGGAACTGCGGTTTATTTATTCTTCTATGAGACATTTATGTGGCATAGCAGGAATATGTTTCATTGAATGATTCACAAATGGATATCTCCTTAAGAAAATATGGATGTTCTGCTGAACTGAAACCCTCTAGATTATGAGTTTAGTTAGTATTTGTAGAACTTTCTGGATATTTGATGTCTTTCCTAAACTGTTGAGATGGTTCTAATTCAGCATGAAGCAAAGTGACTTTTTAGGTGAAAATGTATGCTTACCCAAATTAACACTTGATCATGGTAAACAATAGCCTGTTTTCATATTGAGAAAAATGGAGTAATTCTGACTTTTAATAAAATGAAGCAGCTAGAGCTCTGATGGCAAATATCTACATCCAAATGTCAGAATCAGTAAATATAAAGAAAAATAATAATTCATACAATTAATTTCTGTCTTTTGAATCTTGAAATGCATGCCAGACCATTTCAGTTTTGAAAACCTACGTTTTTTGCTGGAAATGCTGTAAAACTGAAAATGCATACCCAATATTATCATTATCTTGGTGATAAGTGCAGCCTTTAGCTGCTGAGCTGCATTGTTGGGGAAGAAGGTGCTGACCAAGAGCAGAATGTAAGTCATTATATTCAAATAATATTAAATCTATCTTATGTAGTAAATATTAGCAAATACAGATTTAAACATCACCATCTGACCTCCCCACAACATAACTGGAGAGGCATGAAGTCCAAGCATAAAGCACATACCTGGTTGCAGGGCAAAGCTGTTCTAAAACAAATATTTTCACACTTTTGTGCACGCTTATGCAGAACCTTGAGAAGATTCTGCTCAGTTTGACTGAATCTGCACATCCACAACAAAGCCTTGTTTTTGAATAATGAGCAGGTATGGGGAGGGGTTAAATCTATATTTGCTCTTTCTAAAGTCTACAATTCCAATTCCACTCATGTTAATGTCTGTTCACCTTCCACCTGAAGGCTGCATATGAAAACACAGATAAACTAAATAGAATGAGTGACTCTAACCCTGGCCTTCCGCTGGATGCATATGCGCCATATAACGTAAAAGACGCATATTTCCTGTGCTGTCAGTGGTGCCCCCCTTCCCACTGACAGCACAGCTTGTCCCAGGTTACAAAGTCACAGGAGAATTCCTCGATCATGCATGATTTTGCCAGTTCACATGATGGCAAGCAAGGAGGCAGACAGCTGTATGTATCTAAAAGGTCTTTGGTTCATTTCCTGTTATTTTTACCTCATCTACAGAGGTGTCACAGGTAATTGTATATTTTATTTTTACTAGTAAAGGAACAGGAAATCATCATGTGTCCTTTACTTTGTAAGTTGTTGGATGCTAACACTGCTCCCGTGTTTGATTTCCCATCTTGCCCGATCTGAACTGCTGAGCTTCACGTCTTCTGGAAACGTAGCAGGTCAAAAATAGACCCAAAGAGTACATTTAATGGAGCAACGTGGCACCAAGCTTCTTTGACATATCCAAGAAGCACTGCTCAGTGCCTGGTGGACACACATCCTCTGACTATAACGTCAGCTAAAAGCTGCATTTTGTGAGAATTATGCATCTGATGGCAAGCTTTAGTAAGCAAAGAAATGCACTCCCATAATCTTCCACAGAATCATAGTGCTAACCCCAGAAACTAAAGGAATCTAAAATCCAGCTGAATTTCTACTTCATTTCAATAGAAAATAAATGGCCTTCCACGTAGAATTGTGAATAAGCAAATAAAATATGTGCGTTATATCAACAACTTATCAAATAAAAAAAATGAAATCAAAAATTGCAAGTGTCATATAAAGTTTATCAGAAATTGTTCACTAAAGAGGATTCAGCAACTGTGGCAACAGAAATGCAATATTTTCCTGGTTTAGGCTTTTTAATCACTTTTATATTTACCTAAATATTTCCCCAAACACCTGTTGTAGTCTTCTGTCTTTTTCTTTTTTCCCAGCAAGTCCAATTATCTGCCAGCTCCACGGCACTGAGGACTACTTAGGGCAGACCGTCATCACCTATCACTTTTCCTGCTGCAGCTTTCTGAGGGCAGCAGTAATTACCAGTTGGAAAATGTGGACCGACTTTCCCTCCAAGTGCAGGGACATGCATGACTCTGTTTGCATTTGACAGCTGTAATTAAATTTGTCTGACTGCTAAGGAGATGCAACTCAGCTGTCAACTGTGTGGATTGCAGCCAGGCCAGGGTAATACTTCACAGTGACATAGTGGAGATCCCGTGAGCAGAAAAGGCAACACACAGCACACCTCTGCAGGCAACTTTGGCGAAGGAGGCTGTTTTCCTGTAGACATGAACACAGGGCTCACACTTTTGGACCTTTTGATGAATTTCCCATTTTAATTTAAATGCTAATTTGAGTTTTATGGCAGTCTTGGGACTTCTTTCTTTCCCGGATGAATGCTCCTCCAGCCTCTGTGCTGCATAGAATAAACTTTGGTTCATTCTCATGATTCCTTCAGCAAAGCTTCTTCACGTGGAGACCACAGCAGTAGGCGTTTTGCCCAATTTGCTAAACAGATATTAATGAGCATCCTGTGGTCCCTTGGTACACATGCTGAAATGCTGTGCTGCAGCGATAGTCTGGTTTACTCCACACTGATGAAATCACATAGGGATTATGGAATTTCATTTTGTAGATTGCTGTTCCATTAAAAGGTATTGATTGCAGAACTAGAATGATCTCTTGAATTATTTATGGGCTCTTTTATGGTAAACAGAGAAGGATGGAATATGTTATGCAAAAATACAGAAGAAAAGCTGAGGGAACCATAAAAATACACACAATAAAGGACAGTAACTAAAGGGCAGCTGGGTTGATAGAAGCTCGTTGAGCCTGGCCAGAAGTTATTTAGGTCTGTGTCTTTTCATAACATTGATTTCTAATTTCAGCAAACACTGTATGGTATTTCATGTACATTGATTCTGGCAAAATGTCAGCGAGGTCTCCATTAAAACCCCTGGAGAGGGAAGAAACTCTGAACTGTTGGTGAAGGGGTGGATTAAAAGATAAACTATTTCACATTATTTTGCTTTGATTAGCAGCTTGCATTGGGTTTCTTTCCTGTCGTTAGAACTCCTGATGGTATATGGAGTATAAACAAGTAAGCTCGGTTAGGGCCGTGCAATCTGAAGATATAAGATCAATAAGGATTGTAATGTGATGACGATCTACCAAGCTCGGAGATCATAGAATCGTCTATTTGCATTCTACCTATCTATTTCTGGACACGTCGATAGGCACACAACATTTTATTTTATTTTTCCTCAGGCGAGTCACGCCATTTGCTAGTCTGCTTCTATCGGCACGACAGACACACTGATGAACCAATCAGAACAATTTTTAGGCAGCGTGTTGGTTCGTTTTGCTGGGTTGCTCGATACGGCTGAGCAAAATAATCTAATAATCGATGCATTAAGATGCGGACATAAATGATTATAGCACTACCGGCTAGCTTCCAGCACTAGCCGCTAGCTTGCTTCCTCTCTAAGCAGTCATTACAAATATTTTCACACGTCTGCTCGAGCAGGAAACTTCTGGGTCAATACTCTGCTCTATAAACTTTACTTTTGGCTTTGTAGCTTTCGCTATTTGGGGTTGTTCGTTTGTGTTTTAACAAGCCTTTTCACTGTGGTTGCTGACCAGAACTTTGTTTAAACCCCACCCCTGCATAGTCAGAAACCAGCTACGGAGAGCAGCAAGACCAAAATATAACAATGAACAAAAATATAAACGCAACACTTTTGTTTTTGCCTCCATTTTTCATAAGCTGAACTCAAACATCTGAAACATTTTCTACATACACAAAACACCCATGACTCTCAAATATTGTTGTGAAATCTGTCTACATGTGTGTTAGTGAGCACTTTTCCTTTATCAAGATAATATATCCCACCTAACAGGTGTGGCATATCAAGGGGCTAATTAGACAGCATGAATAATATACAGGTGTGCTTAGACTGCCTACAATAAAAGGCCACCCTGACATGTGCAGTTCGATCAAACAACACAATGCCACAGATGTCGCAACCTTTGAGGAGGCGTGCAGTTGGCATGCTGACTGCAGGAATGTTTACCAGAGCTCAGCTCATGAAGAAATGGGAGCAAAAACAAAAGTGTTGCATTTATATTTTTGTTCTGTGTACATCATGAATTTAGCTTAACATGATAGATTTTTTTTTCTCTGCACAGGAAATAATTACTGGTAATATTGTGGATGATGGGATTATAGGATGGGATAATTACTGGTAAATAACTTCCCAAACGTCTGAATTGTCAAGAGGTAAAATTGTGATATGATGTTCTTTCTATATCACTCACCCCTATGGTCAGTTTGACATAACAATCTTTTCATTTCAAATAGAAGGCTTTCCTGACTCAAGTCAATTCATAATTGTTTCAATGAGTTGTTTTCTACTTCTATTTCAATTATAGTGGTTTAGTGACAAACAACATTTGTTTGTGGACGTGATGCAAAACAAAAGAACAAAGTACATATTTTTTCTTGAAATTTCATGAGTGAACCTTCATCACCTTATCTGCCATTGATGAAAACAGTCACCAACTCTGGGCTTTAAATAACTGGCAGCATAAGTTAACGTCATCTGGTATTTTGCTGAGATATTGGCTTGTACTGAATGTCAGAACACTCAATAGCAGATGTTATTACCTGTTGGCACATGTACTCAAGTAGTCATCAGAACCTGACCTTTCCAACGGACTGAGGCTGCTGTCTGTCCGTCTCATTGTCTATCTATTGATCTTTACTGTGTATGTCCACGGGACCTTTTAGAGCACTGGGATGCAGGACGACTGAGTAAAAACTTAAACAGCAGGAGCCATAAAAGCCTGCTGGACTGACCAAAGTGCGCCCAAGGAGAATGACTCATAACCATATAAACTGTCACTGAGGGCTCATTCTCTAACTGTACAATCTATCACCATAAAATGTCTCATACATACCGCAAAAGTCTGCACCTGTAAAGGTTATGTTTTATGAATGGCAAGAACTTTGCGTTGTTTCACAAAAGCCATGCTATTTAAGTGTGGTCAAAGAAAAGGTTAAAAAAAGAACAGATGAAGGATAAACATTACTAAATGTAGCAACAATTTAAAGTATCACTCATGCAAGTAGTGATTATGTAATATGTTGAAAGGTCACTACCCTCTCAGTGTCAGCAACAAACAAAAATGCCTTCTTACATTTAAGTAGCATTAAGTAAGAATTTTACAGTAAAATAATCACAAAACAGTCTTTCTCAATCATGTTGGAGGTAAGGTCACATTGAAACAACTTTTCCTTCTCAAACCAGCTGGGGGGTTATCAGTTTTTCTCCTGTCAACAAAACTAAAGAGGGATGTAGTTATTGTTTACACTGCAAGTTATTTCTTCTACCTCTAAGATGACACGACATCTTTTTTGTTTCATCTAATATCGAGTAAAGAAGGCTAGAGGCCAACTTTGAGCTAACAATGCTAACGGTCAATTCGGAGAAGATAGTTGGCTCTAAAAATAGCTCAAGCTACTTTTTGGATTACCAACTAAATATTACATTGAAATGTGTGTGAAGTGAATAATGAGTCAGTGGTGCCATTTTACTTCCTTTAATTAGTCGTTCAGAACTTTAACAGTAAGACGACAAACAACTGCACTCCCTGTAATACCATAAGCATACTACAGTAAAACGTGCAGTAATTGCTCCGTAACGTAAAACACCCAGGAGTGCTCACATGAAACTCACAGAAAGGTAGTGAGTCACTTTTTGTTCAGAAAAAAAGGACCGCAGTACCCCAATTTGACCACAGGATGTCACTCTTACTTAATTCTTAAAAATCAGATTTTTTTTTCCTTTTCCTCTTGTGCTTCTCTTAACTAGTTTTTTTTATCCTCCTGTATTAGTGATCTACTGGTTTCTGCTTCAGTTTAGCCATTCTACTCATACCCCATCCTCCCTGGTTATTTTAGTCTCCACTAGTGTTAAGTTCTCTGCGCAATGTTTTTATTTCATTTTAGTTTAGTCAATTTTGTATTTATTTATTTTTCAGTGTTTTATCCTCTGTTATTAGTCCGTAGTTCTGTTTCTCTCAGCCTCTTTGTGTTTTTCCCCTCAATGCACTGTTAATTAGTCACACCTGCCCATTGTTGCAATCAGTATCATCACACCTGTTTGCCTTACCTCCTCGCACTTCCTCAGGTGTATTTAAACCCAGTTCTGTCTAAGTTTCTGGTTGGTTCTTTATGTGTGTACTTGTTACCTGTGCTCCAGACCACTGAAGAATTTATGTTTTTTTCATCACTGGTGGCTCATGAAAAAAGCAAATTTTCTCAGTTAATTTTTGTGAAAACTTTTATGATTTAAAATCAGAAATGTTTTTTAAAAAAATTACATGTTTAAAAACACATCGTTCTTTAATTTGCGTAAACAAAACAAATTCCATATCTCTAAAGGGTTGTCTTTGCAGCTGGTTGAATCCTCCAGAACAGCTCTGTTGCCTAAGATTTATTTGTAAACTAAAAGTCCAACAAAGATGCGACTGGAGCTGACCATTAAAAAGTGACATTAAGGCCTGTAAACACAAAGTGAAGCCAGAGACACGAGGAAACAGTGGGACTGACTCAACCAGCCAGTATGTGTCCTCAGCCCCATTAACATCAGTGGGTGTTTGTGTTGACCAGCATCAATAAGGGCTACAAGCATGTAGGTCACAGACATGCCAGCAGACTGCTGTAGCTCATTAGAGGCAACCCAAAGTCTACCTGAATATGCTGGTCAGAATAAAGAAACTGACAGGAAATCCTGATGTGTACTTAACTGTAAACTATAGTCATTTACTCATCTTACGGAGATCCGTTTGAAGTGTTTTCACCATTTTTATTGCAACCCAGCACAGAAATAACCATTTTCTGCTTCAGAAAAAAAATCTAAGAAGAAAAGGAAAATTTTCCAACTTTAGAAAGTGTATCACAAATTATTATGAAAAACAGAACTAAAGTGAGCACTGCAGGTCCAGACAAATCCCAGCCAACAGACAATAGGAAAAAGTATAAACCTTTTTCTAAAGAGTTGAGTGTTCCCAGGACCCAAGTGACCTCAGTAATTAGAAAACTAATTGGATGAAGTTTGAAACCATCAGGAATCTGCCTGGATAGCATTGTTCAGCCAACTTAAAAAAAAAAAAATAATACTCTGAGAAAATTAGGAAAATGTTTTCATTGGTCCGATGAAACTGAAACTGCCTGAACACTAGACGGCACTCCCACTAGCCATTACTATCTTACAAAGGCAGGGAGCATAAACCGTCCAATCACCAATGTTTCTGAGGAGGATAAGTGCACACACAATTACAGGAAGAAGATTTAAAATATAACAATACTGATTCTGAGCCCAATCAAAGATAGTGGTGGTAGCATCATGGTATGGGTGTCACACATTTTAACTGAAATATTGGTGTTTTTTCAAATACTTACAAAACAAATTTTTGATGCAAATATGAACAGACAATGATGGCGCAACACAACATTTTTAATGGCCAATTATTTCCAACCTAGCACACCTTCTCCAGGCCTCAGCACTCCCTGAGGGGAGCTGCCTCCCTAGCAGTTAAAATCCAGCTTAGCCACCCAAAAAAATAACTCCGCACTAGCGACATACGAAAAAGCCGAATATGTTTATGCAACTTTTAAACTCTCCATCAACTCTTGCAAACCCTGTCAGTCGCCTTAGGAAACTCTCAAAGGTCCTGTTTTCATAGATCTGGACTCAATTTACAAAGTTCCAAGTAAAAAGCTGACATATGATTTAAACACACTTATTAGTGGGCCCAGTTGGACACACACACACACACACACACACACCTATCTGTGCATTACAAATATCAGCCTAAAGTCATAATTTGCTTTTTTTTTTTTACTGTGTGGGCTTCAGAATGAGCCGTGAGGACAAACATCCCAGCTCTAATGCTGATTTTCATCTGCGTACGTCACAAGTCACATGATCAGGAAGCAGAAAATCCATCTGTTAGATTGTTTTGGGCTGCGGCTTTAAAAAAAAGCGAGGCGCAAACTGGAAACGCTTCTGCCGCTCACAATTTAACAACGGATTATGAAACAACAAATAACGCTCAAAACACGCAGATTCTTCCTGATGTAGGAGGTGAGTCTACTCTTTGTTTTGGTAGTTTGGGCGTTGGCATCATCATAGAGCACAACGTTCTGTGACTCTTCAAAAAACAGTGAAAATGCTGGCAGCGAAGGGCTTGTCTGATCAGGAAATGGCCGGCGGTTGAGTTAACTTTTCGTTAAGGGTCAATTAAATTCTACTTCATTTATACAGCGCCAAATCATGCCAAAAGTCATCTCAAGCACTTCACACTGTAAACATTCCCTTACAGGTCAGTTTATTAAGCCAATCAGTAAAAAGTTTCCTATTTAAAGAACCCAGCAGATTGTATCGAGTCACTGACTTGTGTCAGTGACTTTATAGCAGTCCTCAAGGTTAAGGTTAGGAATAGAACCCCATTGGTTAGGGTATGGGTTAGGCATAGTGGAGTCACTAAAAAGAATGGAAGTCAATAGAAGTTAACACACGCATATAAATATGTGTGCGTGTGCGTGTGTGTGTGTGTGTGCGTGTGCTCGTGTTTGTACCCTTGTGAAGACCGGATTTGGGATATTTACTAACTTTCTAACAACCGATGGTGCTTGTTAGGACCAAAACCCGGTCCTAACTCAGAGTACTCCCTAGGGGTGAGGTTTACAGATAAGATGTGAATTGAGTCTTTGTTACAGATAACTTTAGGAATACACTGGTTAGGGTTTGGGTTAGGCATAGTGGACTCACTAAAATTAGTGGAAGTCAATAACATGGGTACAAATACAAGAGAGTGTGTGTGTGTGTGTGCGTGTGCGTGCGTGTGTGTGTGTGTGTGTGTGTGTGTGTGTGATTGTATATGCTGCACACTTTCACTATTTTTTCTACAATGTGAGGTCATTTTTCTAAGTGAAAACATTTTTCTGGTACTCACTTTTAAAAAAATATCTACTAGTTGATTTTAGAGGTATGGGTAAAGCTTTAGTTAAGGTTAGGGTTAAGAATAGGTCAGCATTGGTTATGGTTAGGGTATGGGTTAGGCATAATCCAGTCACAAAAATGAATGGAATCAATAAACGGTCCTCATTAACAAAAAGATAAGCGAATGTGTGATTTTAATCATTAACAATGCTACAGCCCTTTCAGTCTGAAACCAGCACTTCCTGGCACAGTGGCTCCGATCTGATCACCTGAACTGACCTCGGACTCCACAAACATTTCTCAGGTTATAAACACCTATCTACAAAGCAAAGGCTCACTATCTGATTAAATCCTCTGTTCCGTTGAGATGAAGAAATGCAGAACAATAAAAACATAAAAAGGTCTCGAGAATCCTCTGGCCTTTGTCTTTAGTGATTTCCTAAGATAGAAGAACTGGCAAAGAAGGAAATGCATTGGAAAATATCACTCTTAGCGGTCGCGCAAGGACCGGGCCTTGCTAGACCGGCGAAGACCCATACTCATAAGCACCCTGCCCACGGATTCGGACACACCCATTGCTTACATTTTATTGGCTAAGGCAAGGCAAGGCAGCTTTATTTGTATAGCACATTTCATACACAGAGGCAATTCAATGTGCTAAGTAACTTTAACATGTATGCAAACATTCCCTAAAGCAGGGGTGTCAAACTCAAACTCACACGGGGCCGAAATGAAACTCTGGGATGGAGTCGAGGGCCAAACTTAATATTTTTTGAAAAGGTGACGGCAAATTTGCACATTTTCTTTATCAACATATATGCAATTTTGAACCTTTAAATTTGGAAACAAACTTATTTCTGCATTAACACTGAATGTGGAATAACCAAATTACACACGAGAAAGTCAGTTTTAAATAAAAGGCATCAGTGGTATTCTTTACTTGTGGTATAATCAGCATTTTTATAATCTATTCAGGATTTATATTTTCTTGTTTATTCATTTTTCTTATTTTTTATTCTCCTTTTCTTCTCCTGTAATACGTGTCATCGCTGCTGTGACGTCTAGCTTTCCCCACTGAGGAACAATAAAGGGATTTTCTATTCTATTCATCTATCTGCTGCCTTTCCACTTCCTGTTTACTGTAGGTTAATTCTTTTCTCACGGGCCAACAACAAAATAAAAATATCATTTTATCTTAAATGAAAATGCAACATCTCACCTGTTAACTTTCATGTTTTGGAGCAGAAAAAGAGCATAAAGCCAACATATTTAAAGCTCAGTTTGCTCCACTGGTTTACTGTGATGCTCACCTGTTCCAGCCAGATACCTGCATCATGGGGTTGATCTGAGCTGAGGAGGAGACTCCTGTTGTTTTGTTCATCTTCATCATAATAATGACAACATTAGATGACAACAGGTGCTCACATAGGTTTGTGCTGATGAACATGTCTGAGCAGCTTGACCACGTTGTTGTGTGTCGGGGAGGAAACACAACGACAGCAGCCACAGAGCCGTGCTGGTTTGAGCGTGTCGCTGCTCGCTGGAGTCAGCTCTGTCTGGAAGTTAGCTGGAAAACTTTCTCTTTCAGTCGTGAACACATTACTGAGCGACTAGAATCTCCGTTTCTGGGCTTCAACGTCAGAAAATAGCTGAGTGAACTCAGCGCTGAGTGAGAGGAGTGTAGTTTGTCTGAGACAGCGCAGCTGCACACCGGCAGCAGGCGCTGAAAAAACACAAAGGAGGGGGCACGTCGGCTCCGCGCTGACGCCGCAAAGCATCATGGGAGTTGAAGTCTTTGCGGAAAAATCGGCCAGCGGGCCAGTTTTAATATATTTTTGATATTTATCTCGCGGGCCACATAAAATTGCTCCGCGGGCCGCATCTGGCCCGCAGGCCTTGACTCTGACATATGTGCCCTAAAGACATCAGTAGTCACAAAGTCATATGTTCTCCAAGGCATAAATGTGTAGAGCATATTCAGCGTGTTTGTGAGCCATTTATTTGCTTTTTTCTGGCTCAAAAAACATGTCAGAAGGTAGGTCTGAGGTAAGAGTGCTCACTCTGTTGTGTTTGTGCAGACAAATGAAAAATACAGCAAAGATGGTTTGTAACAGTCTCACTTTGATACATTTTCAACATTCAATCTTTTTTATTTAACAAATTAGGCACGAGACTTTTCCTGTTGACTAAGCTGAAGTAGTTGTTGTTTTGCACATATGTATGATAGGAGAAATGTTAGTAACATAAAATGAAATAGGTTTTCTTTTTTTATACAGGTGGACCCTGCATTTATTAGTATCGGTTTATTTCTGTATTGGAAAGTTGGACAATATTGAATATCAGTAAAAATGCCAATATTGAGCATCCCAGTTACAGTATTATCCTTAGAATTTAATGTCATGTAAACAAGATGTTTACCTTTAAGTCTAAATTTCATGAATAAGCTGATTTTATTTTAGATCTTTTTACTCTCAGACCCTGAATAAATGTGCTTCAGGTGGCTTTGAAGGAAAAATTTCCGCAGTTTGTCGGAATGAGCAGCTTTCAAAACAAACCAGTCGACAGAGAGGAGCTTCAGCTAAAAATAGGAAGCATTACATCAGCTCATCACTGGAGCACAGGCTGGAGTGTCAGGCTGACTCATTCCAGTTGGTCAGTAATGAGACACCACTCGCCTCTAACATTCGAGCATTGATAAAAAACCTGAAATAAGATGTGGTTCTAACCTGTGTACCATGTGGAGCACTCTTGGACAACATCTCCTGTATCTTTTACTTTTACCCTATTCTAAACCTAAAAGTTGTGTTTAAGCTACTGATAATCAACCCTAACCAGTGTGTTCACTCATTTCGCAGAGCAGAGCAAAGTTTGCATAACTGAAACCCCATCCATCCCACCAAAAGTAAATATCAGCCTCAGATGCTTTCACACTTCTGTTCAACAACCCCTAGACTGTTGTTATGATGAAATGTAACTTAACTTGTCCTTACAGACACCCTCCGCCCACGTTTGTGTATTGAAGCTTCATTCGTCAGTTGCCCCAGATCATTTTTAAGACTTACAACTAAACCAAAACAAGTTTTCACAGAGCGTGAATTTACTGCAGTTGCCATTGTGTTTTACAAGGGAATGGGAAGGCCAAGTTCAATATTGACCAAATGAGGAGTGTTGCCACAGGAAAGGGGAAAACGGATCAGCTGCATCTCACTTTAAATACATACAGGAAAAGCTGCTGTATACAACAACAACAACAACAACAAAAACTCAAGTCATACATTTGTTTGGAACGCGAGCAATTGAGAAATTAAAACCTCAGATGTTTAAACTCCAAAACACATTTGCTCTGACGCACGTTTGCTTTGGCAAGAGAAGGGTTTTGGTAAGTAAGCGTTCATGTTATTCAGTTCGTGTTTGACAACGAAAGAGAGAGGACGTGTAACAAACGCTAACGGGGGAACGGAGCCCCCCCCCCCCTTCGCTATTCTTGTCAAGCCAGACAGAATAGCGGAATTGCAACCGCTAACGCAGACTCGTTCAGAGTCTTTGATTTTCTGAGTAAATTAAACGTAAGAAAGCGCATCTGCAAACGCTCCAACAACGTGTACCGGGGGGAATCTCTGGACCGGATCGTCGCACACCTTCGTCTCCTCTGCCAGCCAAGGTGTGACCTGGATAAACATCCTCCTGAGGTCCGGATCTGAACGAGGGTCCTCGTACGGTGAGGCAGAACACAATAGATAGCGTTTGATGCATCTTTTCTAATAAGAACTAAGTTTTATTCAAACCATCACTTTTCACTCAGACACCTGTTTCTTCCTGAAGCAAATTCAGACGCACACACGCATTCATATCACATCATTCTCCATCTTCACACATTCAACACAAGGTCTATTTGAGCAAGCTTAAAATATTAACTGTTAAAGATTGTCCAACAAAGTTGCCAATGTTGATTGTTGTTTCCTA
>SSNQ01034346.1:224958-238882 GCA_006942095.1 Nothobranchius kuhntae
CTATCATCTCACACTAAACACTAACAGGAACAATACTCTGCCCTGAATATGCTGAATATGTAGCTTCAGATTAAACATTATGTGGTACAAGATATATATATATATGATGTTGACTAGTGCGTGTCACGTGTGTGCGCGCATGCGTGTGTGCGCGTGCGCGCGTGTGCGTTAAGCCCCGGATCTTCTTCAGTCCTAAATCCGCCCCTGGATAGGTCTACAAACTCTACACTGTTATCATCATCTGTCTTTCTGAAATTTCTCCAACATTATTTTTGCAACAAGAATCTCATTGGAAAGTTTGTCACTGTCACTTCCTGTCATTTTCTGCAAAGGACTTAACAAGTCAGGATCCAGAAGAGAAGGAGACTGAGGTTGAAGGCAGTTAACTGCTTTCATGAGATCAAGACTGCTTTTGGAGAATCCTGTCTCCATCTCTACAATGACTATGTCCAAAATGTTGAGAAGAGCTCTCTTCAAAGCCTGGCTAGGAGTTGTGGAGTCTTCTGTGTGGCCCACAGTGGACATTACACCACTACCTGTTAGCAGTGAGCTTGTTTTTTGTCTTATAGCAGCTGGTGCAGGTGTGCTGGTTAATGGCTCACTTTCCTCATCTCTCATCTGCTTCAAAGCCTGCAGAGATGCACTGACTACTTCTGAAGCACAGCACAGGTCAACAGAGTGAGACTGCACCATAGAATTTGCAGACTTCAAGGAATCCAGAACTTTTAGGAGGAATTTTCCTATTTCAAAGAAATTGTGCCTCCTTCATCAACAGTCCTGATGCCTCTGTACAGATAAATAGCAGCAGCTCTGTCCTCTGTAACCTCTGACAGGATACTCATAATAGCATCCTGATTCTCCACAAGGCACTTGGTCACATCATGGTGGCTTGTTCACCTGATCTCCAACAGTCGTTTCAGGGAGGGAACGTCATAGTTCTGTGAAACATAATGATGGTGGAAAAATGAGTGTAGAGATTTTGAAAGATCAAAAAAGGTTTTTGCACATGGCTCTGCCTGCATTGCATGGACCACTGCCAAGTGCAGCTGGTGGTTGTAGCAGTGGATGTAGGGAATATCCTTCCCTACCTTCTTCTGCAGTAAGGCCTGAACCCCACCCCTGAGCCCACTCATGACAGAAGCTCCATCATAGCACTGACTGATAATTTCAGCTGCACTATAGCTTGACTCAGAGAGATGCTCAAGAATTTGGGTGGTAATGAATTCAGCACTTAACTGACTGAGGTCAAACAGACCGGTCAGGTATTCTTCTGGAATGCCATTACAGACAAATCTAACCACGACTGACTTGATTCTCCGCATTGCATCTGTCCCTAGTTTCATCACTTTTAATGCAAAACCCAGCATAATCTGCTTTGTCATAATTATCTTTGATCTTTTTTAATACCATTTTTGCCAGTGTTGCAATAATTTCATTTTGTATGTTGTGAGATGTGTATTTTGCATTTTCTGGGATGTGTTTGTTTATTTCATTAAATTTGGAGTCTTTGGCCAGTGTGTAGTCAACCATTTTTAAGAATAGTCCTGCAGAGAAGTCATCACCACTGGAGCTTTCCACACTGCCACGAAGTGGCAGTTCATTTACTGCTAGGAACTGAACTACTTCTCCAATAGTTTTTATGTAGTATCTGTTTTTTTTTATTTGTGTGGGACTTATTAACTCATTCACTGCCAGCCGTGTCCTGATCGCTAACGGCATTCGCTGTCAGCGTTTCTCATCGTTTTTACTGTTTTTTTAAGAGTCACAGAACGTTGTGCGCTAGAATGATGTTGACGCCAAAACAACCAAAACAAAGAGGAGACTCACCTCTTACATCAGGAAGAATCCGTGTGTTTCGAGCGTTATCCGTTCTTTCATAATCCGTTGTCGAATTGTGATCGGCATACGCTTTCCCGGTTTGCGCCTCACTTTTTTGACAGGAACGGCCCAAAATGATCTCCTAACACATGGATGGTCTGCTTCCTGATCACGTGACGTGTGACGTATGTGGATGAAGATCGGCTTCAGGGCTGAGATGTTTGTTCTCTCAGCACGGGGGCTTGTTCTGATGCTCAAAAAGTAAAAAAAATGCAAATGACGACTTTAGTCGGCATTGGCAGTGAACGGTTGGATCTAAAATGACGACTTTAGTCCTCAATGGCAGTGAATGAGTTAAATTACCTATTGTTTACCCTATAGCCACTCTTTGGGACATTTCAGACCAGCTTTTTCATTTTTATGTGGCATTGACTTGATACATGCTTTGTGAATCCCTTGTCCTTTTCCAGTGCTGTTTTCCAATTATTAAATCCTTGTTTTGTGAAAACCAAATCCCTATCATTGTTCCCCCCAAATTTGCAACATGGGAAACAAAAGCACGCATCCAGCTTTACTGAATATTCCAGCCATGGTCTCCGTCTCCCACAATACCAGGCAGGACAATATGAGCGCATGCTCTTCCCAAAATGGCGCTTGGGGAAAACAAGAGCGGTGGGTTGGGATGTTGCGCTACTGTTCAGGCCTGTGTCACCCAAAGCGATGGCTGGGTTGGTAGCAACGGGGACAGCAGGAGGGGCTGCGGTGCTTGTGCAACTGGTTGTAGCGAGTTGAGAAGCAGCAACCAATGAGCCGGTGTGGGTACAGGATCGGCTCGGGGTCCTTCGACTGCCGATGACGTCACATTACTGCAAATCTACTTGGCTTTCACATATATGTTTTGGAAAGACATCAGCAGTTTTGTTAATAAATTCTTGTTTGTTAACACCTAAATGTTTTCTTTATAATTGTAATTTGTTAATAAAACACCATAATTATCTTAGTTTTGTAAAGAATGTGAAACTGCATAAAACCAACATCGGACTGACAAAAAATAGAACAGTTCTTATATGTGAAGCCATATCTGTTTGTATTAATGTGGAGTTCGTCTGTATTTTTCCTTAGTTGTTATCTAAATACATTCTTTGACTCAAAATATTGCTTGGTGTCTTTCATTAATGTTCTTATATTTTATTTTGCCCCATTTCATCAACATCAAGAGCTTTTGAGGTCACCGTTTATCATTTGCTTATATTTTACATTTCCTTTAGAAATTCAAACATATTTTCTCCAAAAAGTGTTGATTTTTGGACTACAGGACTACAACTGCTAAGACTACGACCGCAAAGTTGTTCTGACCAATCAAAATCATAACGTGATAATGTAACTTCCATACGCTTCATGTTCAGCCAATCAACTACTTTGACGTCATCGGCAGTTGAAGGACCCCAAGTCGATCCTGCACCGACACCGGCTTCTGCCGCTAGTGCCTTAGCACTGTTGCTCGGTTTAGAAACAGAAACCTGTGCATTGTTGTGTCGACTCGGTTCACTTCAAAAACAATTTAAAGAAGAGAACGAGGCAAACTAAAACCTTGAGAAAGAGTACCAAATAATTCCAGTGACCTACAGAAGAAGAAAACTTCAATCAGTGGCTGAGCTCAAATAACGACTGTGCGTCTCAGTGATCTGCTGCTGATGACTGTCTGAGGTGTGTGAGGCGAGTGAGACACAGAGAACGAAGTGCATTGGCTGGCCACACCCTCCCTATGCATCTACCAATCAGCAGCTACTTTGAGAGAGAGTGAGAAAGAGTGAGTGAGTGAGTGAGTGAGTGAGTGAGTGAGTGAGTGAGTGAGTGAGTGAGTGAGTGAGTGAACAGCACTCTGACCCTTTTTCATCAGATCTTTTCAAATTTGGGATTTCTACATGTCATCGCATTTGGGGGGGCAGGTACTATTTTTAGGGGGGCATTGCCCCTCCTTGCCCATGACTACACCCGGGCCCGGTTTATAAATATTACTGCCCCTTATCCAGATATATTTACTTTATTAATACTGACAGGCACAATTTCAAACTGCCATTTGCCAATAATTTTTATTAAATATAGAGTTTTATTGATCAAAGAGGGATATGTGATTTTTTTTTAAATTTGCTTTACAGTTTTAAGTTGGTGTAGTTAAATTCCCTTGAGAGACATTGAAAATCATTGCATCTGAAGCCAAAACATAGACTTTAGTCGATTAAAATTACTTCTTATTTTTTTAATTTGTCAGTGGTTTATGACATACTTTACTATTAAACAGACATGGCTGAAACCAACAGTTGTTAGGGATTTTTCTCCGGCAATACTTTATTTGAGTCTAAATAGAAAGTGACTCTTAGCTAAACTGACAGCCATTTTTGTTGTTTTCTGAGTTTATCTGTGTTGTCTCATTAGACACTGTCATTAATGGGAAATATTTGCAAATGCTATAAAAAATACATAAACATATAAAACTTATGACACAGGAAAATAAAATGTATTCTATAGACACTTTTGTAAACAAGCAAGTGTTCCAGGTATAAAGTAGCAGATATAACCATTAAACTGCTACAAAATTATAAAATTCTACAGTAAATAATGAGGTGACAGCTTTCTCTTTTTTACAGCAATTAAGTAATTATATAAGAGCTATCACTGTACACACTGGTTATGATTGTTTTCTCTAATTTGCCTCAAATAGCAAAACGCCAGCTCACATGTAAGCTGCATTTTTACCCCTCTGCATGCATTTGATAACATAATTCCAGTTTTAATAACAAATGCTTTCTCTCATTTCATTTTAATCTCATCTCCTAATCTGCACAGGATCGTGAGGCTGTAATGAAGCATGAAAGTGCTTTAAGCAAAAAGCTTAATGAGATCACGATGATACGTCTACATGAAGCAGTTGATGGTTATCGATTTTATGCATGCTAATATTTGTAGATTGCTTTTCATGCTTACTTATTGTTCAAACTAAATTTAAGTGGCCGTCACAGTACAGCACATGACCATAGCAGCGAGATGTGATTAAAGACTATATTTCTCCAAAGGTGTGTTTGTCCGGTGGTTCTAGTCGTGGTGGAGGCCTAGCTGTTGTTTTCAGAGACCATCTTCCATGTAGCTCTACGACCTCTGGTCACTTTGCTTCCTTTGAACTGCAGCTGATTAAAGTCGGGCGTAAGGACCCATTCTACTGTGATGTGGTCTATCGTCCACCTGGTCCAAACGGTTCTTTCCTTCAGGAGTTTAGTGACTTTCTATCCTCCACTGTGAAGCTGTCCAGATTGGTGATTGTTGGTGACTTTAACATCCACGTTGATGATCCCTCTGATCTCTTTGCCATGAATTTCTCCAGCCTTATGCACTCCTTCAGCTTTACCCAGCATGTTTCTGGCCCCACACACACCAGGGGGCACACTCTAGATCTTGTTTTTACCCTGAGTCTAAATGCTGACAGTGTTTGTCCTGAGGATGTTTATATTTCAGATAACCATTGCATTTTCTTTAACATGTCAGTTTCTGCGTCCCCATCTCCTGCTCGCCGTATGGTTAGTTCTCGTTTTCTTAATGAGAGCACAACTAGCAATTTTTCTGCTGCTTTTGATCCACCCTGTTCTTCTGATAATGACCCAGATTCCTTAACTTCTCAGTTTAATGAGCACTGCCTCTCCATTCTGGACAACATCTGTCCTGTCAGAACCAGATCAGTTCCTGCAGTGAACCCTACTCCCTGGTTTAATGACAGCCTTCGCAGCCTGAAGTGCCAATGCAGAAAAATTGAGTGCTTGTGGAAGAAAACTCATCTCCACGTCCATCTGCTGCACCTAAAGGATCTGCTGACATCATTTAACTCTGCAGTCAGGGATGCAAGGGTTTCCTATTTCTCCAACCTGGTGTCCCAGAGCAAAGGGAACCCCAAGGTGCTGTTTAACACCATCAGCAGCATCGTCTCTCCTGCCTCTCCTACAGCCTCCATCCACTCTGTTGCAGACTGTGAGAACTTTCTGTCTTTCTTTGTGGACAAAGTCAATAAGGTTAGATCTAGCATCTCTCCTTCAGCCTTATCGCTGCCTCTACCGAATCCAACCAGGCCCATCATCCTAGATAGCTTTGCTCCTGTTTCTTTGCCTGAGTTAACCAAACTAGTTAACTCTATGAAGACCTCTGCATGCCCCCTCGACATCTTACCCTCATCTTTGTTTAAAAGTGCTTTTCAGTCCATCGGTCCCAGCGTGCTCTCTATAATTAATGCTTCAGAAATCTCCTACCATCTTTATGTAGATGACATCCAACTGTACATCTCCTTTAAGCCCCATGAGATGTCTAAGCTGTAGCTGTTACACACCTGCGTAGACTTTATCAAAACCTGGATGGCTGGAAGCTTTCTACAGCTGAATGAAGATAAGACTGAAATCCTCATCTGTGCCCCAGACAAGCTGGTTCCCAAAGTCAGAGACTCTCTTGGTCAGCTTGCTTCCCACACCAAACCTTCCGTCAGGAATCTTGGTGTGACCTTTGACCCAGCTCTCACCCTGGATTCTCATGTCAGTTCTCTCGTTCGCTCTTCCTTCTTCCATCTCAGGAACATTGCTGAGCTGAGTCCCATTCTGTCCCGCTCTGAACTTGAGACTGTTCTCCACACCTTCATCTCCTCACGCTTAGACTACTGTAACTCTCTTTTCACGTGTCTGAGCAAAATCCTGAGTCAACTTCAGGGTTCAATTCAAGATCCTGGTTCTGGTCTATAGGGCCTTACATGGACAAGCACCATCTTACATTGGTGATCTTCTTAGTCCCTACACCCCCAGCAGGTCCCTGAGGTCCAGTGATCAAAGCCTACTGGTTGTGCAACGCACCAGGCTAAAGACCAAAGGTGACAGATCATTTGCTGCTGTGGCCCCCAGACTCTGGAACTCTCTCCCCCTGAGCCTGAGATTGGTGGACTCAGTGGTCTCCTTTAAAAAGCAGCTGAAAACTCACTTGTTCAAGCTGGCTTTTGTATGACCTTCTTCACCACTCTCTCTTTATTCTGCTCTCCCCAACTATTCCACCTTTCTCAGGATCCACTGATTTCCCTCTTTCCTATTCACTCTCTCTCTTTCTTAACATGTTTTAATCACAACTGCCTATTTTTGCTCATTTTAAATATATTTTTAACCATTTTCTAAGTTCTTTTTTATATTTTTACATTTTTTGTTTTTGTGAAGCGCCTTGTAATTTTTATCTTGAGAGGCGCTATAGAAATTATATTATCTTCTTCTTCTTATTATTATTATTATTAGAGGTGAATCCACGATCGGCTATATGGACAACCCAGACAGCCCTGCTGGGATAAATTGATGAGTTCACACCAATCTCGCCACCTGAGATAAATAGAGTTGGCAGGCAGGCATTTATGAACAATTTATGTTCAAGTGTCAGCTCAAGGAATTTGGCGCTCTCTTTTCATCTGGAGAAGCTGAAGTGCAGCCTATCCTCAGGTTGTCTCTCCACAAACTGATCCCTCTTTCTCCATGTGAGCACTGACAGTTTTCTGTGGGTGTCAACTGTTCACACTAGTCTCACAAGAGGCCAAAGTTTAGTATATTTAGGCACAGATGGACCTAAAGGCAATGGAAGTCCAACATCTATCCAGTCTTTTTCACTTCCTATCATCAAAAATTTGTTAGAAAACTTCATGTTTGACTTTTGTCCTTTGCATCCTTGCTGCCTTGTTTATCCCTATGTTTTCAACTATGTGCTTTTTCAGCATGCATGTCATAACACAGAAAGGGTTATGTGTCAGAAACTGTAGCTGCCAATGAGATCAATACAAATAAATTATTTTAAAATCCTACAATGTGATTTCCTGAATATTTTTCAAATGCTTGGGAAAAGACCTACAATGTGAATTTGAGATCCCTCCATGGGCAAACTTGCAAAACTGCAGGGTGTTAAAATACTCCTTACTGTTTTGTCATTTGACATTATGTTTCTAGGCATGTTTTACACGGTAAACTAAAATAATGAGGCATGTTAGAACGTACTACAACTTGATATTCCAATGCAGCTTCTATATTTTTTTCAATCCTTCAAAATAAGCTTTATTTGTATAGCACATTTTATACACAGAGGCAATTCAGTGTGCTTTTCATTAGCTAGAATAGCAAGAACGTTGGTTATGTATTGTAACCCCAGATTCTATGAGTCTAGTCGCAGCCCTTAAGCGAGCTGCTATTGGAAGGGTGATCTCAGCATCAGCCAATCATGAAGAGCTTAAATGTACGCCCACCACGTGGGCACCCCTTGTGGGTTATATAAGTGGCGCGACTCCACTGTTCGCCTCCGATGGCTCTTAGTCCTAACAGAACCAGTGGGGCCAAGTGGCTTAAGGGCTGCGACTAGACTCATAGAATCTGGGGTTACAATATGTAACCAACGTTCTATTTCGTCTAGTCTTAGCCCTTAAGCGAGCTGCTATTGGAATAATGCGCAGCTGGATGGGTTTACGCCACACTGGTTAGCTCAACCAATGGACACACCCAACATGTCTCCTTTTAGTGGGGGTAGCTCAGCCTCAGCCCAGGGCTTAAAAGGCTGAGGCAGCCAGAGAGAAGAGTGGGGCCCCCACTAAAAAATACCATCCACAAGAGGATGAAATTCATTCAAGCAGGGCTGATGAGGTGCCATAATGCGTTCACTCAGCCTGCTGAGGTTCAAGCACTGAACGAGTGATGGATCCTGAAGACACATCTCGTAAATAATAACGAGTAAAGGAACAGGGTGAAGCCCATGAAGCAGCCTGACAAATGACTGCCATTGACACACCACTGTGGGGCGCCACAGAAGAGGAAATCCCTCTGGCTGAGTGAGCCCTGAGTGTCTCAGGAGGATCCAGCCCCGATGATGTGTAAGCGAGTGAAACGGCGTCACATAGCCTGAGTCAAAGGCGCTGGGCCAACAGCGCTTGCCCAAGGGAAGACTCCCTGTAGTGCATAAACAGGCTTTGTGAGCGGCGAATCCCTGAAGTGCATGACACATATCGTGCGAGCGCGCGCACTGGGCAGAGAAGAGGGGAAGCCGCCTTCTCCTCAGAATTATGGGGAGGAGGAAAAAGTCCAGCCAATGAAATTGACCTGGAAATGAAGGAAGTATTAATGTTTTTTGGGCACAAAGGCTGGGTTGGGGCAGAAAACAGAAGACCCGCCATCTGCCCGGATCCTGAGGCATGCGGGAGCCACTGAGAGGGCGGTTTGGTCGCTCACTCTCTTGACTAATGCCAGTGCCAGCAGCAAGGCAGTTGTAAGTGACAGGAACTTGAGAGAGACCTGGTCCAAGGGTTCAAATGGGGCTTCAGATAAGCCACGCAGAACCACCGTTAGATCCCACTGGGGAATTAGCGGGCGGGACACAGGTCTGTTCCTTCTGACACCTTTTTAGAAAACGTTTTGTGAGGGGATGATTGAAAACAGACCTATCACCAAAACCCTGGTGACAGGATGAGATAGCTGCAGCATATGTTTTAATAGTGCTGAATGCGAGGCCCCTGTCCGTCCGTATCTGCAGAAACGATAGGACATCCGCCAGCTGGCAGGAGAGCGCTTGAACATTCCGTTCTGCGCACCAGTTCTGGAAAGCTGCCCATTTAGCAGCGTAAGACGCAATGGTAGAGGGCGCCCGCGCACTCTGAATCGTGGCAACCACATCATGCAGCTGCCCAGAAACCCTGAGCGTGACCGCTCAGCGGCCAGACCCACAGCCGATGGCCTATTTCCGGAGGATGTTTGATTATCCCATCCGCCTGGGGAGAGGCGTCCTCCCTTCGCGGGAGTCTCCACGGGGAGCCGGACAGTAGCGCTTGCAGGTCCGGAAACCATGACGCGGACATGCGTCTGGGAGCCACCAGAATTACCGAGAGCTGTTCTGACCGAACTCGGTCCAGGAGACGGGGAATCAGAGGGACTGGTGGAGACGCATAAAGGAGCGCTCGAGGCCCGGGCCGGTGTGAGAAGGCGTCCGCTCCGATCGGGGGGTGGTCCCGGAGACTCAGGGAAAACCACAGGCGACACTGAGCATTTTCGCGAGCCGTGAACAGATCCACAGACGGTTCCCCGAACCTTATCCAGATCTGTGATATCAGTGCGGGATGCAGATGCCAGTCGGAGTCGCGGGGACCCCCTTCTCGACAGGATGTCTGCCGCTACATTCAGGATCCCCGGAATGTAGGTGGCACAGCAGGTGGACATGTGCCCAACACAGTAAATATGTGGTTATGCGCAATAGAGGGGGGGGGATCGAACTCCCCCTTGGCGATTTATGTAGACTGCCGCCACCTGGCTGTCTGTGTGAACTTCGACATGACGGCCATCGAGAAGGGCAGCGAAGTGTCTGAACACATTCCTCACTGTCATAAGCTCCAACACATTTATGTGCTCGTGTGTGTGGGAGGGCCAGCGATCTGCCGCGTATGGGACAAGCACGTGCCCTCCACCCCAGACAGTGATGCATCCGTAAACACAGATACGTGTGACGCAGGACGTCCGATGGGAATCCCGTGCGAGATGATGCAGGGATTCCCCCAGTGAGCGAGGTCCCCGCCCACTGAGGGGGGAACCCTCAACATATGTCTCTTCTGACGCATCGGGTGTACCCAGAGGCAGATGAACCAACTTGCAGGCGCCTCGAGTGCAACAACCCCAGCAGCACCACCGAGTGGGCTGCAGCCATCATGCCCAGAAGTCTCATGACCAACAGGGCTCTCACGATCTTGCGGGGTTGCACGCGGGAGATCACCATGGTGAGATCTGCCGCTCTCACCGGCGACGAACGTGCTCTCATTAGGGAGGCGTTCAGCTCCACCCCGAGAAACATAATCGACTGGGATAGAAGAATGGAGTTCTTCCCCCAGTTTATAGAAAACCCCAGGGTTGACAGATACTCTGTTAAATTCCTGGTTTGCTCTGATGCCCCGCCCTCGTAAAATAAAACCCTCGTTCCCGCCGTGCGCAGTGACTGCAGCACGGTCTCCAGACAATTGGAGAAAGTGCGCTGGGCTAGCGAGTAGCCGAAGGGAGGCATTCGTGCGCGCGTTCCGACAGCGGACGTGTGCTCGAGGTCACGTGAGCAACGTCTGAGGATTGGTTTCGCGCCCTTACCGCCGTCGCTCGTACCAGAGAACTGGGAGCGACCCATGGAGGGCTGCGCTCGAAAGGGCGAGTGTGAAACAGCTGGAAGAGGCTGATCCGCACCGCAGAGCGTGGAGTCCAAGGATGAAGGACGAGTGGGAGCTGGGCCCGTGCACGGGAACGACAAAGTGCCAGCGGATGGAGCCGCGCAATGTGCGCGCTTTGCACGTGGTCGCGACAGCACCATGACATCCCGTCCCACCCAACGTTGTGGGGGAAGTGGGATGAGTCGGGCCTGGCCATAGGCTGGGGGTGGTGCGCAAATGGAGCGCACCCTTACAGCTAACCGTATAACATGACCGAGTCCGACTGTGTGAACATGCAGATGTTTTGCAGTGCTTGGCGCGGGGAACATCATGTGTGAGGATTCGGCAGACGGTTCTGCAGAGGACTGCAGGATTGTGCTCTCGATGTAACGTTTTTTGGGTTTTATTTCAAAACCAAATCATTCACAGAGTTAACATTGCAGCCATAAGCACACAAATTCCCCCCAAAGAGTCGTTTTTGTGGTCGTTTTCGGCGAGGTTCCTGTGACTGAGAATGCCAAGGCTGTCTGCTGGCTCCTTCGGACCCGTTGGCCACCAACTCCCTGGTACCGCCTCAGCGGGAGGCCGGCTCCGCGGGGCGGGTCGTGTAGCTGGGCGCATGGAGTTTCCGCGCCGTTCCTCCCATCCTCTGGGGGAACGGCCGGAGTGCGAGGCTGACCGAGAGTGGACCAGGTTTTGCACCGTGGCTAAAAGTTCAGCCGCTGAGCCCTCTAGATGACGCTCGTAAGATGGGGAGAACGTCAGAGGTGATGTGGCCTTCCAGCATCTCCCTGTGCAGGTGTTCAGGAATGGAGGGCAGGGCCTTGAGCCACAAGGCCGCTGGATAAGGGTCTGCCAGGCAGCAATGCGAGCAAAACCGGTGAGTACAGCAGCGCACAGATTGAGGATGGCATCAGCAGTTTTAGTAATGATGGTTTTTTGACTCAACAGGAGAGTCAAACTCCTCCACCATTTTGGAAACGCCAAAGGCGAGAAGGCGATGTTATTTCCTGCAGCGCCGGTCTGGAAGGCGCACTGGTGTGCGCGATCGGCGAGCCGCCTCAGCAGCTGGTCGTGCTTAGTGGGAACTGCTCGTGGTCCAGTGACGTGGTTCTTGACGCCACACAGCGAGGCCAAGTCCGGCTCCAGTGGGGGGAACGGATAGCCAGCCCAGGTCGGAGAAGCCCTCGACCTTGGTAATGGGCGCATATGTGGAAATTGGCGCCTCGAGCCTGGCAGGCTCGGAGAAGGCGGCGGACCAGCAGCTCATGGCAGCGGGGAAGCGCGGTCAGACGGGTTCTGGACGGCGCGTCTGTGTTGCCCCGAAAATTCCCGCCAATTCATCTGCCTCAGGGGAGCCGGTTCTGAAACGGCTAGCCGCTTGCGGGTCGCAGCCGCGGAGATGATGGCGGGCAGCTCCTGGAGCAGTGTTCTAACTGCTGGCAGGGAGGAGTGAGAAGCCACTGGGGCAGAAGGACCCGCTGAGCGAGGCTCGTCGACCTCCGTGTTGTACAGGAGAGAATAATGGCTGCGGCAGCCAGCCTCGTCGTGCTCCTCACGAGGCTTCTCGACCTCCGTGTTGTACAGGAGGGAATAATGGCTACGGCAGCCAGCCTCGTCGTGCTCCTCACGAGGCTCGTCGACCTCCGTGTTGTACAGGAGGGAATAATGGCTCCGGCAGCCAGCCTCGTCGTGCTCCTCACGAGGCTCGTCGACCTCCATGTTGTACAGGAGGGAAAAAGGGCTATGGCAGCCAGCCTCGTGGTCAACCTCCGTGTTGTACAGGAGGGAATAATGGCTGCGGCAGCCAGCCTCGTCGTGCTCCTCACGAGGCTTCTCGACCTCCGTGTTGTACAGGAGGGAAAAAGGGCTATGGCAGCCAGCCTCGTGGTCGACCTCCGTGTTGTACAGGAGGGAAGAAGGGCCATGGCAGCCAGCTTCGTCGTACTCCTCGCTGTCGATGACATCATCCAGTCGGTAGGAGCCAGCCGGCTCCTGGCCGACGTTGAAGAACCGTAACGCCTTGTCCAGCGAGTACGTGCCAGCCACCGGAATTTCCTCATCGGTGGAGGGGGTGAAGTACTCGACCCGGCAGACCTTTTCAGCCACGGGCAGAGCGGTACAAAACGGGCACGAGGCCTGGGGGTCAAGGCCAGGCCAGCGTGGTGAGCCCCGAGACAGACCTCACACTTGGCGTGCAGGTCGCCGCTGGAGATGAAGCCCGTCTGGCAGGCCGGGCAGGTCCTGGCGTCGCTGGACATGGTCGGTGAGTAGATTTTTCTTGTATAATTGCTCTTAAAGGAAGCTCTTAAGCTTGGCGTGAAGAGAAAACGGAGGCGAACAGTGGAGTCGCTCCACTTATATAACCCACAAGGGGTGCCCACGTGGTGGGCGTACATTTAATCTCTTCATGATTGGCTGATGCTGAGATCACCCTTCCAATAGCAGCTCGCTTAAGGGCTAAGACTAGACGAAATAGAACATTAAAACCCCATGACAGCATAATTAAAATACACAAATAAATTTAGACCAAACTAAATACACAAATTAGTTTCTGATTTAAGAATCAGAAAAAAGACAACGTTAAAGGATGAGCAGTAACAGTGCACAGTGTGTAGCGTAAGAGGCATTCCTTCTAAAGGCTGATTAATATATGACAGTAGGGCTGCACAATATATCGAAAAGTTATCGTCATCGTGATAACAGGACTTGTGATAGGCCCATCGCAAAGCACGTCAAAAATGGCGATAAATGTTTGGTTCAAACATTTCCATCCGTGTCATACATCAGCTTTTTGTAAACCAGCTCTCTTTTTTACGCGGAAGTATTATTTGACCAATCAAATGTAGCCCTTCTGATATGCGGCCAATCAGATGGGTCCGTTCACGTAAT
>SSNQ01034346.1:238928-268764 GCA_006942095.1 Nothobranchius kuhntae
CACGTAGACAGGATGGGTGGAAAGCAACACCCGTACTGAATTAGCGGCGTCGTTTCCTTGTTCGTCATGCTGGCTCAGAGCAACGAACGCACTCTTTGCTGAAGTTTCTGGAATCGGCGCTGCTTTCAAAAGTGAACGTGACTCCGCTCGGTGTCGTTAATCATTTTTACCGGGCTGACTCCGACACGTGCCGGTGAACCAACCCACCTTCATGTCGCTAGTGCTCCACCGGGTGGTGATGTTAGCCCCAGGCTCCGGTTAGCTTCCAGCTAAAAGGCTACAGCACTCTCCTCCCAGTCCCACCCTGCTAAAGAGGGCCTGGAAAAGTTCCCCCACACATCAAAGTGATTTTTCATTTATGAGCTTTTGTAACCTTGTTAATCAGGATAGTTGAGTTGCTGCTGCACATAAACTGTCAAGTCAGAAGCTCTGCTAGCCGGTTATCTTAAGAGGAGCTAGTTCAATTTGTTAGCTTGTTATCAGAATCATAGTTGCAGTTTCATCATCTGAGCTGCTTTTAAAGAGCTAGGTAAACTTGTTCAATCTGGGGTTTAAAACAAACGTTTTCACATATTTTCCATGTAGTTTTTTTGCCAGTTCCTCTTCTGAAAGGTAGACAATTGTTTTTCTCTTTCCCTCAGAAAATCTTAATATTCTCCTAGTTTGGCCCAGCACAGTTCACTTCCCGTCTGGCAGCAACAGCCTTATATCATAACCACATAAGTGGAGAACATGTTCAGTAGCAATGAGAATTTGCTGTTGCATTTAAGTGATGTTAACTATTATTTAACATTTAAACTTATTTTCTGATTTTTTTATTTATTCTAAAAACCCTGGTAAGGGATGTTTTTCTGTATTTGGAGCATCAGAAAAAGTTTTATTGTGGTGGTGATGTTTTACAGTCACTGAGAAACTGCATGCATGAAGTTTGTTGTTTTGCTGCTAATACAGTAGCAGGTGCAGCTGCATATTTTTGCAATAAAAATGTTATGTTGTAATGGAATTCATGCATTAGTTTTTGTTTGCTTTGAACCCAGAGCAGACGTCACACGCCAGGCGACATCAACACTGCATACTTTAGTATTTGTTCATTTATCGTGAGTAATATCGATATCGCAATATTAAGCACTGTTATCGAATATCGCAGGTTTTCCTAATATCGTGCAGCCCTAATTCTTTCTATCTTCTCTTGTCAGCTGTTTCTCATTAAATGAAATTAAACGTGAGAGTTGGCCCTGTAAACGAGGATACTACATGCCTAATATAGCCAATAAATCAGCTGTGGAAACTACAGCTGAATCACTAAAAGAAGTGAGGCTGAAGCCATAGTCCACTCCCGCTGCTCTGGGTACAAGTGGAGCTGTTTGGGAAAGTCAAGGGTCGATTTTCAGCTGTTGCTTGTAAAAATGTTTCACAGAGAGGCTGTTGATATTTCAAAAATGCTCACAAACATCACACGTAAACAAAAATGTCTTTTTGCTTCTAGTACTTGAACCAAGCATGAAATCGTGGATTCTTTCCAGTGAGTAGTCACAGGCCTCTGTGAAACAAAGATAAGTGTCTCTAACCTCCACCTCTCTCCCTCTTACTGCCTTTTGTAAAGACGAGATCAAAGCAAAAATACCGAAGAGCAGAAAAATGCAAATGGAAAACAACACAGGACACACAAAATGTGTTCTCACGTACACCATTCCACCAAATAAATATACAGACAAGTCAGCGAGTGAGTTTAAATTTTTCTTTAAAAAAATAAAATAAAAAAATATGTAAATGGGTGAAACCATGGAATGCACTTTTTTCTCTGAACTGCAAACCAAATATAAACTCAAACCAATATAGCTAACTTTTATACTAAAATTTAGATGCCAAAAAGTGTATTTATATTTAATGTATTTTAAAATTTTAATAAATAATGCAAATAAAATAAAAATAAACCTGAGGAAGCTCAATCTTGTATTTTTAGTGTCACTCTGCTAGAAAAATGTCATGCACAAAAGCAAAAGATTTGGATGAATAGAAGATAAAACTACCCTTTTCTATTGCCAAGTGAAATAGAAATATTCCTCAGGCTCATGACATTCTTGGTCACATTTTCAAAGAGTTACTTCATGAAGACTGAAGAGCCACATGTGGCTGCAGGGCAAGCCGACCCCCTGGTAAAAGGTGTGTGTGTGTGTGTGTGTGTGTGTGTGTGTGTGTGTGTGTGTGTGTGTGTGTGTGTGTGGCTGTTTTCAGTGAGGTGGGTCAGTTTTATAAAAACAAATCTGACCTATGGATGTTATATCACAGAAATGAGCTCATTGCCACTTAAAGAGCAAGTCACCCCCTACCAGAGTCTTTACTCCCCTCCCACTTCATGTTTGAAAAATGCAACAAATGCTGTTGCCTGGCAGACCGAGAGGGCGGAGCTGCTAACAAATGCACACACACAGGCTCACAACAACATTGTGACATCATAATGTACCAGCTTATGCCATGGTGTACCTCTTAGCCAATAGCGATGGCAGATTTAAATTCAAATGACACAACAATCAACACTGACAGTTTTAGGCAGAATATTTAAATTTTAACTAAGATGCACTAAAGTGCCAAATTATTGACTACACGTGTCTACAGCATGATTAGACACTCATTTATTTGGTTTATCAGCAAAAAAAAGTTTATTTGGGGGTGACTTGCTCTATAAGAAAGGAAAGTGTACACTTGGTCATCGGTAAACACACAGATAATACAAAAGTATCCAGAATATTGTTTTTTTTAATACACTAATATTCAGCCTTTCACCTTCCTATAACAAATAGCATGACAAGTGTTTTGCTTAGACAGCATCAACATGATCATATATTTCCTGTAAATAATTTAAATCGACATAAGCAATCAATTGCTACTAATTCTGTGCACGGACAAACAGGTCAAACAAATACAAAATCTATCTTGCACTCAATCGCACACAAAACACAATCTTCTCCAGCAGGTGCTCAAGTGATTACTTTCTGGCTTCTCCAGATATCGTATCGTATCAGTTAGCCACAACTCATTACTTCCTATGAGTTTCCTGAGGATTCATAAGGGCTGACCCACATGATTAATTTAGGAATGAAACGGCTTCACCCCAAGTCAAGCGTTCTTGTAATTATTTCACACGTTTTAACAGGAACTTACAGGATCAAAGAGCATTTATTAGAATGTACATTCAATAGGCGACACATCCAACATCTGAGTCAAACTGAGGTTTATAAGTTGAAACCAGGTATCAAACTGAAAATGCCATGTGAATGACACAACGTGCTACAAGCAGCAGGTTCAATTCCTGCATGCCATCTTCTCTGAATGAAATTTACTTGTGCCACCTTTAGCTCTGGATCATGAGTTGGAAGTATAATTCTCTGTGTTTTATACCGTTTTAAGACAATATGCAGCTGAGATTTGCAGCTTAGTACATAGTCATCAACCACCTTACAGTAAAATCCAAACTAAAACACACACACTGCTCTTAAATCTGTCTCTGTTTTCTGTCCTCCATTCTCCTTGACTCTGTTTATTTCCTAAATTATTGGAGATGTTCAACAACATTTTCTCTATAATTTCTACAAAATCAGAACACTTCAGTGAAGACTTACATAAAATGAGAAAGCACTCAAGAGAGCTCATACATTCCTCTGCCACACATACACTGAGGCCCTGTCCACACGTAGCCGGGGATCTGCCAAAACGTAGATATTTTTCTACGTTTTGGCCTGTCATCCACACGAAAACAGAGTTTTTTCACACGAAAACAGATCTTTTTAATAACTCCGGCCAAAGTGAAGATCTGCGTTTTCTCTGTTTTGGGTGTCTGCGTGTAGACAGACAAAACCGGAGTTTTAAGGTCCGCAACGTCACTTTCCACGACAAAAAATGCTGACATCACGTGTGCGACCTGTGTTTACACTAGCCGACAGCATGGATGCCCTCAGAGCTGCGCTCGCTTTATCAATTGTCCAAGCGCTTTTTGCTTGTTTGTTTTTGCAAGCGGAATTACTGCTCCTTGTGGAAGACCACAGACGAATGACGAGGTTAAGAACGGGGGAAGTACTGCCGCCTACAGGTCTGGCATGTCCTTAACAACGTATTTATCCGGGTACGTGTGGACAGAGTTTTTTTTAAACGAGGTGGTATGGATGCAAGTTTTTGGAGGGGCGGATATTCGTTTAAAAAAAACGGCTACGTGTGGACTAGGCCTGAGTGCCATGTTAGAATGACAGGGAAATGGTTTTGTTCTCAAGCTACTCTAAATCTTTTGCCACTAAACAAACAGTTGACATCCACCAAAAAACAGATAAGGATTAAAATCTGTAAAAATTCAGAATGACTGCCATAATCAGTCCCTCGTGTTGACACTGTATTGAAGTGGGCCTACACTCATTACTTCAGTCAAGCTGCTGTGGTCTCTAGTGTAAATGAATGCCATGAGTCATTTTCTGTGAATAAAACAAAAACCTGAATGTGTGCTGCCCAGTTGTGGAGTTGCTAATGCTAACGGTTAGCCTCTACTAGCCAAGATGCACCCTGCTCTCTCCTGGAGGATGAACTATCAACAGCCTTCCCCAGTTTGCAAGCCTCAATGGGTAGGTATATACATGCAAATGTGCAGTATGATGTAGATCTGTGTGGCTTTTTCTGACCCCAGCATATCCCCATCTGATTTCTTTCATCAATTAATGCAAGAAATTGGTGTAGAAGACTATTATTACATTCTGCATGCATGAAAAAGTCAGCATGACTGATTGTATTTCACAAGTATTACATATTTCTCAGTGAACTTCATCTTTAAAATCCTTGATGCAAAGTCAAATATATTTAAAGTTTATAAAGTGTTAAAAGAGAGCACATGGTTTTCTAGGCGCTTCAATCTGAGCCTTTTGTCAACCATTTCATAAAAAAGCCTCTATTTCAGGCAAGTTAACACCAAAATCACAGAAACGCTGAGTGAAAAGCTCTTATACATAAAAACCTGAGCTACAGCAAACATGTGTACATCAAATCTAATAAGTCTATCCTACTCTCAAGGTCATGATTCTTTTTAGCCTGAAGAAAAGAAATGATCTACAACTCAATAAATTCAGATTTTGACCCATTTCTGTTGGTCTATTATCCACACAGCTCTGACATTTATGAAAAATAAATAGGGCAGAGCCGAGTCTCGACTCCTGCCTGACTTAAGCATTTGAAAAAACTAAATAGATACGTATGTTTTTTTTTTTTTACTTCTGTTCTATTTATTGTCTCCTTTTTTGTATTTCCATGTTTTATAGAGTAGCAAACGTGTTTTTTTTTGTCACTTAAACTTTGTGTGCAAATTCAAATATTCATAGGGAGCAATTTCACATGGAGTTTGGTTCTTATTCATTTCATTACCCTTTCACAAAGAATTTAAATTTTGGTTTCATTCTCCACATTAAAATTATAACATATGAATCTAGCTGTGAGAACATATCTATTCATCCAGTAGAAGATTTCTAATGTGTCAAGATTTAATGGAATTTGATAATTGAATAACTTTGTGTTTTATGTTTGCCCACTCTAAGAATCCCCTTCAGAATCCTCCAACAGCTTCTATCTTCCAGCCTCTGCGGTTCCATTCTGCTCCACTTGGCTTCTGGGTCTAATGTTAGAAGCTTGTTCAAATCAGAAGTGAATCTGGGCTCTGGTCCCTGGGGTGAACATCTCCACAGAAACGGAGCGGGATGAATGGATTGTCTCTGAGCTCACTTCACTGTGCAACATTTACTATGTGACTGAAGCAAACAGCTTTCAGAAGAGACTTCACAAGCTGTCAGAGTTTCACATCTTCAGCAGAGGTCCTTGACCTTTTCACTAAAGTACGATGATTTTCTTCACATTAGAATTACACTTTGTGATCACGTGAGATGGTATACTAAATGCAAAGTGGGGTCTAACTTTAGCTTTGGTTGAACAGCATCACCTAAATGAGTAAAACGCTAATGGGAGTGAGCAGGCTGAGACGACAGCAAATTGGAAACGTGTTGTGCACTTGTGTGCTTTTGGAAATGAGTTGGAGATGAAAATCAGCAGCAGCCGTCTGGTTTGTTAATCAGTGTTTGTGCTACAAACAAGACAGAAATGAACCAGACTCGTGTCTAATATCTCCATATTTTGATTTACTTCATGAACACAGCGTGAAAACTGAGGCAGGGATTGACAATATGTTTGTTATCCATCTAGCCCACAGAGCAACTTCACACTAAGGCGTGGAAGTGTCTTTCGAAGTAAAGACAGAGCATTTAAACCCTAATGAGCTAAATAAGCCTCCTTCTGCTTCTCTCAACAGATTGTTTAGAGAAAAAAGCAACTTCCATGTTCTGATTTGTAAACCGTAAACTCCCGACAGGTTCCCCAGCACCGAATCTGATATTTCAGAAAATATCCCCCCCAATCTTTTGTCTCTTCCTTTCTCTTTCACCTCTGTCGCCGTGTCTGGTCGGAATTAAAAAGCATTCAAAAACAATAACAATAAAGTTTTAAGTATCAGGTGTGACATTAAAAGCAGATGCTTTGATGCTCCACCTGAGAGTAAATCTGTGGGGCTTGTCACCAGCATTCAGACATCAATTCTGTTTGCTTCACAGCCAGACAGGACACACACACACACAAAAAAGAAAAGACTGGGAGCAGAGCACCAGCAGCAAACTTCTAAAGTAGATTGTTTGCACGGCAGGTGGGTATGATCCCGGAAGTTATTTAATTACATGCACAATAACAAATAGAGAGAGCAGCACAACATGTAACGAAGATAATCACAACAAAGGAGCAACAAGAAACCAGATAATTAAAACTAGAATGAAGCAAATCAAACCTATTACACCTCAATACAAACTATTGTAAAAATAAATAGAATTTGAAAAAAATAACAAGTTACCTCAGTTATTTATATAAAAAAATTAAATCTCTGAAACCACCAGAAAAAGCTTGAAACATTTCTCCATGCCTGTAAACGGCCCTAGATTTTGTCTTCTCTCTCTCTCTCTCTCTCTCTCTCTCTCTCTCTCTCTCTGTGTATATATATATAAATATGTATGTATATGAAAGGAGTACAGACACCTGAGAAATATTGTTTCAGCTTGAAGAGGTGTTTGACTCTTATTGGAGGTGAAGTTAAGACTCTACCAGCCTGCAGCCTGCACACATGCATAAATAATAAGCTACTATATTTACTTTTGCACATTTTAACAGGTCAACCCTTATCTGGAGCAACTTTGAAAGACTGCAAGTGCAAAGTGTTTGACATAAAGGCACCTGAACAAGAGGAAGAAAGCAAAGAGATCAGAGGTCAGCGTGAACAAGTTCAGAGGAGTAAAGAGACCAGAAGGAATGCAAGATGATGGGAATTATCTCTTTGCAAAAGGTGTTGATTCTACTGAAATGTTTTTACTATAGGTCATAATCAGAGCTCTCTCGAGCCTTTGCTGCAAAATCGATTATAATGTGAAGATACCAAAAATTTGCATCCATTTTTGGCAGTGGAATCTCATTTTAGCAAAAAATCAAATGATGGATGAATGATAAAAAGTTTAATGTAATACAACTCATGATAAAAAAAAAACACTGGGGTGGTAAGACCTTCATTTAGATCACATAGGGTTAACGTTGAGATAAAAAATACAGCAAGCACAAAAACAAAGAAAAAACACATCTGCATGTAGATACATAGACGTCGTTTGAGGACATAAACAGTAAAAACATGAGCACTTTTAAAGGTGACTTCCAAATGACCGAGAGGCACGAAGCAAACCGAGGATGTAAAAAAACAGCTCAGACATATCCACACACACACGAACACCCTCACCCACACACAGCTACTCTTCTTCTTTTTCGTCTTCTTCTTCAACATGTAGATGAGAAAGCACCAGCCTTGGTGATCATAAAGAGTGAACAATTTCTAGCTAAACAGCCTATGGAGCTCAACTCACACAAGCCAAGTTATTTATTATTTAGCTCCGAAAATAAAAATTATCAAGCAGTGTTCCTGAGGTTTTGTTCTCAGCACAAGACAGTATTCAGCATTTATTTTGTATCAACTTGTATCTTTCTAACATCGCCATGTTCAGGCTGGAAAATTGCCATCTGTGTGAGGAGCCTCCCGGGTTGCATCCATGTACCTTTTGTTTTGTTAGATATTTGTGGTAAAACCTTTCAAATGAAAACTGATTACTGAGGAAATCAGATGAGTTCAGGATTTCTGCAAAGCTTTCTTACTGTCACGGAAAATCCATAGATCAGCAAATCAGATTTCCATTAAAACAACCAAGGTGTTTGATTTCCTGACAAGGAAAACAATCCTCTGGGCGGCACAATTTCATTTAGAGGCTCCATTTAGAATGAAAAAAAAAATGCATACACGAAAATCATCCAGGCACAAATATACGCCAATGAAAAATATGTTTTAAACACACACACACACACATGCACACACACTTTTTAGATAAATATTTCCACAGACTCTTGTTTGTAACAAGCAATTGAAAAACTGCTGCCTGGCTTCCTACGTTTTCACCTCATGAGTTACTTTTGAACTAAGCAGATCAAAGGGATCTGTGAGGTGGTGTTAGTGAGATGAAGTCACTGGTGATGAGCTCCGCAGCAGCAGAGTGTGTCAGTCTCGAACAAACGACAAAGTACCAGAGAATATGAGCGGACATGAACGATCATGTGTTCATTATAATTTTTGTGTGGCGCCACTTTGAGAACGTTACTGTGACAGTTACTGTACACAGCTGCCTGCAGAGTGCATCAGCAATCAACGCTACACCGCTCTCCATCTGCTTTGCTCAGAGTCCCCGATATGCTGAGAGTCCATACAAATAATGTACAATAGGTAGAAATTGGATCTATTTTGGGCTCCCACTGGGTGTGTATATTGAGGCCTTCTAGGGGAGCCCATCACCCTTTTAGGGGAGACGGGCTCGCCTAACCCTGTACATTCATCCAAACTGGGGAAGGGGGGTCGTAAATAAGCTTTCTAAATACAGACATTGGTGGTAAAGTGTGATAATGACTTTTGATGACAACTTTCTTTAAATTATTAAACATGTTTAATAAGATTGAGAAGATAGTGAAAATGTGTGTGAATGGATGAATGATACACTGTAGTGTAAAGCACTTTGGAGTCCTGTGTTTCTGAAAGGCGCTACACACGTGTGGGTCATTCATCATTTTATCAAAGAGAATCAACTTGTGGAATTTGGATTAAGCACACAAACCGCTTTCCCACCAATCTGCAGTTTCTCTAGTTTGAATTAATAAATTATATTATATTAACCTTTGTTTAAAACAATCTGTTCAGTGTCAGGATCAAAAACGAGCATTTAGGGATGATTCAGATTTGATAGCTGTTTAATAATTCAGTTATTTTGCTGATTAAAGTTCTAAATAGTCTTAGCTAAAAGAAGAAAACAGCTGAAACAACAGATAACTGACCTGTTAGATTTGGAGATGCACATAATCTGTTTTTAAAAAACACATTATAGCTTTCCAGTTCTTGAAAAACTCTGATCTGCCGATGCTGGATGTGGATGATACTGAAGTGGCTTAAACAGCCATTATTAAAATGATTTTTTATTTTAATGAACTTGAAACTAAATTCAGAAAGTAAAAAGGCTGACGCATAAAACTCGGCTGGTTGACAAACTGAGAAAAAAGGGAGACCGTTTCATTGTTTATTTTGATTTTAGTTTCATGTCGACCAATCGCCAATTAAACCAAACATCCTCAGCAGACTTTCTGGATAAAGACTACCTACCTCAACACAGTTTGAATTAATAAATTATATTATATTAACCTATGTTTAAAACAATCTGTTCAGTGTCAGGATCAAAAATGAGCATTTAGGGATGATTCAGATTTGATAGCTGTTTAATAATTCAGTTATTTTGCTGATTAAAGTTCTAAATAGTCTTAGCTAAAAGAAGAAAACAGCTGAAGTTTATGCCCTAACAAGACAATTACTTTTTCCCTACACGACTTTGCCTTAAATCCAAAAGTTATGCTTTCTGCTCTCTGTAACTGACAGGATTTTAAAATGAATTGTCAGGAACAAATGCAAAATGTCTGCTCAGGGATTATCCCTTAAAGAAAAAACTGCTCAGAAACTAAATATCTGAGTCATGCCGTCACATTTTTTAATGTCTGACTTTGAAAATTGTTTTGGGCATTAATCTTGTGCTGAATGTTTTCTCCTTCTTCTGACAGCACCAACAAACTTCACTAGCATACAACTAGCTGACACTTCCACTCACACTCCAGACTGAGATTACACACATCTTCTGCTTCATTCAAGTTTCCTGCTTCAAACTGGACTCTGACAGCTGTTAAGAGGCTTCTGTTCCACAGCAGGGGACTGGTTCAGTTTACTTGTGAACTCTGCTGCTGTCGCTGACCCACTGCTCGGACACTGAGGACAAGAGGGCAGACAGTCAAGCTCAGAGCGGTCCTCGCAAAATCAGATTTACAGCCGCACATTCACACAAACACAGCGACTGCGGTGCTAGAGTTGAAAAAGGTCGCTGACTGAGGAAAACAGCCAGACAGCTTCAATTCCTGGTCTCCTCAGACAAAACCGTGTCCAAAAATCTGTAACGTGAAGAATAAATCAACAGAAAATAAAGAAACAGAATCAAATATGTTTCATGGCTTGTTTGTTATTGTTTGAATGTTATCAGCTCAGAAACTCTTCGTGATCGCTAGTGGCTGATAAGAGAACATAAACAAATAAACAAATAAATAATAAATACAGTTTCTTTGACACTTCATCAATACACTTTCTCTACATTTCCCTCTTCATTATTTCATCTCATTTAATCTCACAACCATTCAGTAAGTAAAATCTTACAAAACTCAATGACACCCTCTTGCTCATTTGTCTTTCTCTGCGAAACTGGATGATAAATTCTTATTGTGATCCAACAACTCTTTTTTTCTTATCATGAAAGCAGCAATTTCACTTTTCTGTGCTATTTAAATGCTTAATTTGTATGGGTGGCTAATGCAGAAAAGATAGACAAGTGCGTTCACGTTCCGCATGTATGTGAAACTGAATCGAATGACAAAAATAGCAAGTATTATAAATGTCTTTGAGCCTCACCTATAGGGTAATTCAAAGTGGTACAAAGACTATTTGTAAATGTCTTAGGTGACTCAGTAAACCATTGAATAGGGCTGGGCGATATATCGATATTTTCAAAATATTGATATAATTTTTAAACACTATACAAGATGACTTTTAATCTTTATATCGATAAAACTGGTCAAACTGCTATGCTAGCGATTAGCCGCTATGCTAGCGACATGTTGCTCTGTCTCTAAGTGGTTATTACATGTATTCTCACAAAGTTGCTCAATCTGAGAGCCTCTGGATAAATGTGCTGCTATAAGCTTTGCATTTGACGTCTTGGTTTTTAATTATTTGTGGACGTTCAACGCCAACGGCGTTTTCCATCCTGCTTGTGCGGAGAGACGAGCCAAACCCCTCCCTCCCCTGTGTAATCAGGAAACATCTACGGATAGCCGAGTGGCCAAATTACCTCAATTATATAGTAAGGGTTTGAATGGTAAACTATAGGGTAAACGTTTTATTTTGAAGGCGAGCTCAACGGGTGAGAAATGTTGTTCCGGTTCCATGTTTTTTTTCCGCTCTGGTTTGCTATGCTAGTAAATACTAGTTACGAGCGATTTTGTTGAAAAAGTTAAGAGTTTTTAAGGCGTGGGTTATGGCGACAGTAGCCCGAAAATAATACTCATAAAACAGCAGCCAGAGACTCTACAGTATAATCACTGATATGAGCCAGTACTGTTAGACTCCAGCCATGTTTGCCCTGATAACTAATATCTCCACAGTGCATGACCCATGTGATCTTCAGTAGATGCAATTACATCATCATACATTTACCTTAACATGATAGATTTTTTTTTCTCTGGATAAGAAATACACGTTATGGCCACCTCTAGATGAAATTTAAATTATTTTACATTAACTATAAATATACAATTAAAAAGTGACTGTGGGACATTTGATACACCTCCAGCTCTCAACTGTGTGTGTGTGTGTGTGTGTGTGTGTGTGTGTGTGTGTGTGTGTGTGTGTGTTAACAGACAGCTGTACCAGTGTTTCTAAAGCTCAGACTGGTAGAGAATAGGCACTAAGGTTAAAGTCTGACAAGAATCAATACATTTTTATGCATTTAATCTACTGATTTATGTTATAATTTCTCACGACAGCTTGAAGTGAGTTAACTTGTAAATATTCTACAGGAGGAAAAATATCGAGATATATATCGTAAATCGAAATTCAGCAAAAAGATATTGAGATATAAGTTTTGGTCCATATCGTCCAGCCCTACCATTAAATCATCCTCCTTATGTGTGTAAACTGACAGACGTACAGCTCAGCTGAACAAAAATGCAAAACTAGTTTTGTGATGTGGAAATAATACTGGTAGTTTTAACCTAACGATGTCATTTAAACCAAAAGAGGTTAATCAAAAGTGAAAAATATCCTAATATAATTCAATTAAAATGCACTAAATAAGTTTTTATTTTACAGTAAACCTTGAAAACACAATTTATTACAGTTTGTAAAATGTTGGTATATTTAGATTATATTTATCTGCACTAAAAAGAAACAGAACATCCTTTTAAAATAAGCAGCATTACTGGGAGAGCCGCATGTCTCTGATTTTTAATTTGTGTAATTTACTGGATCATAACCCAGAATATTCAGGACATTTCAACAGATGTTGGGACATCTGGCAGTAAGAAAATATGTTTACATGAACCACGCATCACAGTTTTATAAATAGTAATCTTGTAATTTATGATAACTTCCAACTAAATGAAATATTATCAAATACACATATGTACTTTTACCAAAACATATCATCTATGCTGCTCTGGTTTCTAGAAACCTTTGCAAACTTTCACATTTTACTTATATTGTTCAACGGTTCAAATCTGTATATTCAGCTACAGTCATTAGGCTGTAGCGCTACTGTACTAATTAATGCTATGCATGAATGCTTCCTGCATATATTTCAGCTTGAAATGATGCCGTTTTAAGTCACACTGAAGCTTTAAATATCAAAAATCAAAAAATGTTCCCATTAAAATTACCTCATTATTTGTTCCGTCATTTTTAGAGGGGCTCTGATTTTGATTTGTGATATCAGAGGGTTGAGTGTGGCTCGTTGATGCTACGTTCAGAGGCCAATCTGACAACCAGTGAATGGAGCTAATTACTTCTATTCAGCAGCTCAGAGCCAGACACAAGAACCAGAGAGAGTTTAACATTTAAATTGTGCTGAACAAAATGCAAATCACATTTTCACCATGTAAAGTTGTGTGCATGAGCAAAATGCTGGGGTTCTTTTGCAGAATGTTACCAACAGTGTCTGCATCTAGGCCTCGTGAAAGAAGTTACAATAGTTAGACATCAAATCAAAATCAAATCACTTTTATTGTCACGTCACATCTTTAAATAAACACTGATCTGTAAATCTTCATCTAGTCTTGATTAATCTATTTTGAACATGGAAAGAATATCCAGTCATGCAGAACTAGTTCAGGCATTTCCTACTACTACTTCAATTAAGGACCACGTACAATTCCAAACATGAATGTTGTCACTTGGCTTAGTGGAACCAGTTGACATACTGTAACTTCCATCCATCCATTCTCTTCTGCTTTTCGAGTCGCTGGGACAGCAGCCTAAGCAGAGAGGCCTACACTTCCCTCTCCCCAGCAACTTGGGCCAGCTCCTCCGGGGGAATCCCAAGGAGTTCCCTGGCCAGCTGAGCGACATAGTCCCTCCAGCTTGTCCTGAGTCTTTCTTTAGGCCTTCTCCCAGTTGGACGGGCCCGGAAAACCTCACCAGGGAGGTGACCAGAAGGCATGCTAACTAGATGCCCGAGTCACCTCAACTGGATCCTCTTGATGTGGAGGAGCTGCGGGTCTACTCCGAGCCCCTCCCAGATGAACAAGCTTCTCACCTTATATCTAAGGGAGAGCCCAGACACCCTGCAGAGATACCTAATTTTGGCCGCTTGTATCCATGATCACGTTCTTTCGGTCACTACCCAAAGCTCGTGACCATAGGTGAGGGTTGGAACGTAGATGGACCGGCAAATCGAGAACTTCCCCTTCAGGCTCAGCTCTCTCCTCACCACCACAGATCAGTATAATGCCCACATTCCTGCAGACGCAGCAACAATCCGCCTGTCGATCTTGTACTCCATCTTTCCCTCAATTGTGAACAAGACACCAAAATACTTAAAACTCCTCCACTTGAGGCAGGACCTCATCCTTGGCCTGGAGCAGAGTTAATTTCATTGATACATTTTTTTTTGTGATGAATAAATTTTCATGGACTAAAATTAAATGAAAACAAAAACATACACACCAGTAACGACTAAACTATGACAAATATTTACTGGCATTTTTGTTGACAAATAAGAGATGACAACAAAATTGACAGAACTGAAAGTCCAATCAGAAAACGAAAAAGACAGGCAACCAGAAAATAACCATTTAGCAAATAGAAAAGGCGGGACTAGACAAAAAGAACCAATCACAGTCCGGAGCAAACCATTGTTTGAACAAGGTACCGCCAACTAGGCATCAAATACTGATGTTAATGCCAGTAAAAGTTATGTCTAAAGGGAGAAAATGTCCACGGCTGGGAGTAAAAGCAGTAGATGTGATGATCTGAGAGGTATTTGCTTGGTGAGTACACATCTGAGGTTTCTGTCATGGTCTGCATCTGCGTCTCCCTCATGTGTCTCCTTGTGTGCTCCATCCCCCTCTAAGGATCCCCTTATGTGTCTTCTTGTGTTCCTCGTGTGTCCCCTGGTTTGCAGCCCCTCCAGGTTATCCCTCCCAGGTCCTGTGCTCCCGTTGGTCTCCCCTAGTCACCCCTCTGCAGTTTTTCTATAAGGTTCAGCTTTTCATTTAATTAGTCTCTTTTAGTGTGTTTCTTTCTCCACCCACCGGTTTTTGTAGTTCTCCTTCCTCCCAAGAACATTAGTTATTTAGCTTGCTTTTGTCTTTAGGTTTTGTTTTTGCTCTTAGGTTATGTTAGTTTCCCCTCCTCTGCTCACTTTCCTCTCCCTGATCAGTTAATTGTTTTTCACTTGGTTTCTCTCCCCACACACCTGTAGCTTATCTCCCACTCATCCTGCCCCAGTGTATTTAACCCTGTCTGTGTCTCAGTGTGTTGTTGGGTCATTGTTTGTGTCAGCCTTGTCTCGTTCCCCTCTCTAGATTTTGTATCTCTTGGTTTCTTACGTTCTTGGATATCTCTAGGTTTTGTTATTAGGACTTTTTTTGATTTTGGTTTTTGGCTCCCTGCCGTTTTGGATTAATTCATTAATAAAATATTTTTACGTTATTTCTACCGACACTGTGTCATCTGGAATCTCGGCATCTTTGGGTCCTAACCTCCTCTTGGCTCACAACGTGACAATTTCCCTTGGTTATAAAAGTATTGCTATTTTGTTCTTTTAGTCGACTAAAATAAGACTAAAACCAAAACAATTGGATGACACAATTGTAACAAAAAAAAAGAATTAATTTTAGTCAAAAGAGTAAGACTAAAACTAAACAAAAATGTCTTGTCAAAATTAACACTGACCTGGAGAAGGGATTCTACTCTTCCAGACTCAAGACCATGGTCTCCAATTTAGGGGAGCTGACTCTCATCCAAGATCTTCACACTCGGCTGCAAACCGCTCAAGCGAAAGCTGGAGATCATAACTTGGTTAACTAAATTCAAGAGTTTATTTCCTAAGAATATCAGCTCTCCAATTGCTTTATCCAATCTAAATGATAATGATAAATGACCTTTAAAGCACCTTTCAGAGCCAGAGGACACCAAAGCACTTTACACTACACTACACATCTAAAAGGAAGACTGGAGTGATATGCTCATCCTTCCAACATTCAAAAGGAAATAAGAGAAATATGGAAAAATCTTTGCAGTTTGTTGCAAAAATGAACACAAAGTCCTGAAGAAAGGAGTTCCTTTTGCAAATAGCTTTTGAGGTGAGATCGGACTCATTTCTCTCAGACATGCTGTGCCTCTGACAGACTGTGACCCTGAATGGTAATGTCTCGGCAGCCCTCTCACCTCCCTGGTGAGACACATTATTGTTCTGCCATGAGCATCCACCTTTCACCAGCGACCTGCGAACTGCTTAAGGAAATAACCTCACGGACGATGGCAGTGATAAAACGGTCACTCAGAGGAAGGCAAAGGGAGGACCTCCTCTGTCAGTGACTGTTGAACCCAACTGCGTGTGATAGCTTTTACTAAAGGGTGGTTAACAGAAAAGCATGCAGGGCAAAAAGTCTCTTGAGTCTCTAAGTGGTTTTACTCTTTTAGCTGCAAGGCTGCACTTGTGAGAGTAAATCTATAATTTTGCAATTTTGATTGCTTAACAAATGGACATGGCTCTGAAAGTATTTTCAAAAGTGTTTGTACCTATTTGGCAAACTCTGCTTTTTGCAGCTGATTTCATTAAACTCCTTTTGATAAGAGTACCACAAGAGCTTTGAATAAAACTCAGAAAAAATTACACTTGGTTTACCAATTTTATCATCTAAGACCTTTGATTAAAAGCAGTCAGTTAATCGGCATAGAAAGATGAACATAATTAAAGTTTGATAATAAACAACTGCTTCAGGAATCCTACTCCCTATATACATGTTGTTCATTAAGTACAAGCAAAATAAAACAGCATTTCTAACGCAAAAATGAAGCTGGATAATAAAATCCTATCTGGAGTGGATTAAAAAGATGTCAATTTAGAATCAATAAACTCTTCATCATCCTCACATTGTTCTCATTTGGGATCAGATGGTTGCAGCATGCAATGTGCTGAAAGGGCAATTTGTTAAAGTGCGGACACTGCAGTTCATTTTGATTTAATGCAAGTAACTATGCAGACCAGCACTTAAACACATAGCAGTCAACCTGCCAGGTGCGTGCTGCAACAAAGGTAATGGGCAAGGAAAGGCAAACCATGAAAGATGTGCATGTATAGAATAGTGACTATCGATCTTCTGCAGATATTTGTGTGTGTGTGTGTGTGTGTGTGTGTGTGTGTGTGTGTGTGTGTGTGTGTTTGTGTTTCCAGATGACTCGGCAGTTCATCAACTCCTGCATAATCTCATTCTGATCACTTTAAACTGATTTTTTCCATGCTTGTATTACTAATGTAAGGGCTTGTATCTCGTTTTGGAGATGAAGTGGGATCCAGAGCAAATCCTTAGATATAAACATGGACTCCTGGTAAGAACATTCTAGTAATTTATTGTAAGTCAATGTAATCCTCTAATGTAATATAAGCAAAAGTGGGTGTGCATGTGCATGTCATGTGGAGGGATAGTAACCTATTGAGAGTTCAGCTATAAAACACACACAGTTACATTTGTTTACTTCTGTGCACCGTTCCTCATAAAAAAGTATAGATTGTAAAACAATTACACCATTGTTGAACCAATACCTAATAAAATATGTCAAGTCTGTGCTGATCAGATTAACAATGTTTGCATCTGTTTAGTTTAAAACTAGTATGCTAATCTAGCCTTTACCTTGACACAAAGATCATGTTTTACTGAATTAAAAATGGAAGTGTGCAGGCAGCAGAAACTGTACCACCCACCCTTTTTCAGCTTCTGAATAATGAAGGAACTGAAATTAAGATAACTTTTATCATGACTGTGATTTGTCTTCAACCCACACATGCATGCAGCATTTGTTAAATGCTCTTGACATTTCGTGGGCATGTTCCATACATGCAAGAATGGTCAGAACATCCATTCTGCACCTACACATTAAACAAACATTTAACAGAAAAATAAGTAAATGAGAGTAATCCCTCGGATGAAAACAGCAGGTAAACCTCTGGTCCACTCACAGCAGGCGAGTAGACGAGCTGACCTCTGTTACTTTAAATATTTCCAGCAATAAGAACAAATATCTAGTAAGAAATTGTGTGTGTCACCTCTGTCAGTGTGCCCCAGGACAGCTGTGGCCACAATGTAGTTCATCACCACTAATGTGTGAATGTGTGTTAATGGATGAAGGATTCACAACAGTGTGAAGTGCTTTTGAGTCCTCTGACTCTGAAAAGCACAATTGTATCATGTTAATAAGTTTACAACTTCAAAGATGTGTGAGAAAGAAGTAAGAACTGCTCATTTATCATAATGCACCACTTAGCTTGGTAAAAATATTGAAGCTCGTTCATAAAGCTATAATTAAGGAATGGCATTTCCAATACATACACCAGACTGGTTGATTTGCAATAAATCATAACTGATACTCAATCACTCAGTCTATCTGAATGATGATCTGATTCTTACTGCTCCTGGGGTCCACACCTGGTTTAAACGGGGACTGAAACAAGGAGAAGGAACAACGTGGATTTAGCACAACCAACAGTATTATCTCTATTAACAAGACTTACGCTGTGACCGTGTTTTTGGTCAAACATTATACAGTCCTATTGGAGATTTTTAAACTTAACTATATTTATTCAATAAGTAACATGAATACAACAAGATCAAACAGTGCAGCTGTAAAAGAAGAGATGAGCTGCTATGGAAGCCCTGATGTAAATTAAGGGAACTGGTGCAAATGTGTTTTTTCAGGAGTGTTGATGTTTGTTCATGGATTGTTTTTTCAGGAGTGTTGATGTTTGTTTATAGATTTGTTAGCAGACATTTTTGGAAAAACTGTAGGATGCCATATGACGCGTCACATGAGTCTAATAAGTGTAGGTATTTGAATTGTGTTTTGTAGGCGTGTCAGAACATGCAATCTTCTTGCAGAAAGACCCCAGGCCGGGATTTGAACTCAGGACCTTCTTGCCGCAACCCTAAACTTAACCCTAACCACTGTTCCACTGTGCAGCCCCACTCTGGTTAATGAAACACAAGTTTTCAGAGTAGATTTTGTGATAACATGATCAGAAAACATCACCGACAACAAATCAATCCGTAGCGTTTACGTTCCATGTTTCATGTTTGTAGTTTGTTGTTATGTTTAGTGAAAGGCAGATTAAACGTAGAGATGAATGGAGAAAGAAAAAACAGTGTCATCAAAATGAGAACGTATTGTGGACTTTATGTTCTAAACTCAAACTTTCCAGCTGCTCTGTACAATGTGTACCCAACTGGGTGCCATCAAACCCCTCATCATCAAAAACCTTTACCTTCTGTAAAGGTGCCTATCTCCAGCGGTAAATGGGCAATCAGGTGGCGCATACCCTGGACAGAGAGCCAGTCCATCGCAGGGCACTTAAAATCCTTCCTTTAGGAGAAAAGAACCACCATAAATCTGACCATGTGGAAAGTAGCAGCTACGCTAGAGGAGAAGAGATTCTGTGGTGATGTCATTTATGCGACGTGCTGATATCTAATTTGTAGTCATGCTAATTACGAACATTTACAAGCTGAAAAATCAGGCGTGGTCAAAACACCCATCATAAGTTGTCATTTAAACTGAAGTACAACATATGTACGGTCCAGGGCGTAAGGCAAAGCGGATTAGAAAATTGGGTTTTTAGCCCTGTCGACTTGCATTCATTTTTTCATTCTTCCGGGGGCCATGAGTCGACCAGAAAGGGAGGAGACTTAGGCTTCCTATGGGGTCTACACATTAGATCATGCATGCTGTGTCATCAGTGAGGAAAGCGCAGGCAACAGAAGGAGACACGTCCTCTGCTGCCCGCTGATAAACGGAGTAGGAAGTGATGCCGCCAACAGCGGCGAAGCTCTGAGGACCACTACAGTGGTAGTCGAAACATCAGCAAAAACAAGATAAAAGCAACTCTTGTGCTGTGTTGAAAAAAAGAACCAAGTGATGCAGTTGGATGAAATACAGAGAATCAACATATAAAAAGCTCAAAACAGAGTTGTTTCTCTTCCTAGGCAACACGTTCTCACACCCAAGGCGTCAAAATATGACGCGTGTGACCAAGCCTCAATATGCCCAAGCTCGTCAGGAGACGACGATCAGGGACAAACAGCTGACGCAGTGTCCCAGAGCGTCGGTATCCGACGCTGGTGGTGAGACGGACATTAGAACTACTTGTGAACTACTTAACCTTCCCCTCACCCCAATCCTAACCTTAAGGTCAAAGTTTATGGACCTTAAGGTTAGGACTGGGGTGAGGGGAAGGTTAGTCCAATAATGTCCGTGTGACCGCGCGTGTCAAACAGTGACACCAGCGGAGCCACGTGACCCAGCGTGTCCCTGATCGTCGTATCCTGATGCGCTGGGGCGTCCCGAATCGTCTTATGTTGAGACTTGGTCACACGTGTCATATTTTGACGCTTTGGGTGTGAGAATGTGTTGCCCTAGCAGCGGGTTGAGGTCTGGGCATCTACACTCTCTAAGGAATGTGTTTCAGATATGTCCCACCAGGAGGAGACATGGAGACAAACCTAGAACTTCCTGGAGGGAAAATATCTCACAGCTGGACTGGGAATGCCTCCGAGTCCCTCGGGATGAGCGAGAGGAGGTGACTGCGGGCACAGAGAGCTTTAGGGATCTTTGATAAAGCTTCCTCCCGTGACCTGGTTCTGTAACAGCTGCAGCAGCAGAAGGATAGAAAAAAGTAACTTGACCGTTTTTTCCCTGTGAATACAGTAAATAAACCAAAACAACCTCCTAGCCAAGAGTGTAAACTCTAAACCATGGATGGACTGCTGAGTACGTACAGAAGCAAGCATTCCTGCTCCATGAATCTTCAAACGCTCTAAAAGGAGAACAGGCAGGAATGGTTTTTGAGTCTGAATTAGAAATAAACCTAACCTGACGTTTTGGGAATTGTCTAAAAATATCTGCTATAAAATTGATACAATGGCATAATGCTGAACTCCTCCTTCATTAGGAAAAAAAACTAAAAACATCTGAATGGAGGAAAAACAACTTGATCATAGTTTCAGTTGATTTTGTAGAAATTAAAATCCTGCCCTGTTTTTGTCTTTACAGTAGGAGCTGCAGTTGATTATGATCCAGCTTTAGTTTACTGGTAATAAATTACGAATCTAGATGAATTAGAACATTTGATTTGAGTTATAAAAAGCCATGCCATGTACCATTTCCTTTGATTTTTGTAACCAATTCAGAAAACCATCGAAATGCCTTCCTTCACATCTTTTGATCCCCCAAATGAAACCTCAAACGTCTTCTGTCCATCATTACATCTCGACATGGCTGCCATTGCGATTCCAAATCTAAGTCTGTGGATGAACATTAGACTTTGCTTTGCCCTGTTTCCTTGATTGTATAATGTTATGAATATTCATTAATTTTACTGTTTTATGACATAAATGATAAATGAATGATAAATGACCCGCACTTGTATAGCGCCTCTCAGAGAAAGGACTCCAAAGCACTTTAAATGTGAGATTTGGACTAAAAGAGGGTGAAATAACCCTTCAGAGCTCAGTGTGAACAAAACAGCATGCCAGGCTCATACACACTGATATTATAGAATGTGTGCACTTGCATGAATTCCAGAAATGTCACAGCTCTACCTGAGCTCCAAAGAGCAAAGTTAGAAAAGTCAATATACTCACAGCAACTTGCCGAAGAGCTGCTAAATGTTAGACTGGGGAAGAGAATTTCACAATTTCAGTTGCATTCAGGAAGAAATGATAAGCATGATTTTTTCTATATTTCTCGGCTGCTCTAATAATAGGGATTGTGTTTATGCTTCACTCTGAAAGTGATGGTTGGGGGAAAACGAGTTTAGTTGAGGCAGGGCAGAAAAATACATGCGTACAGATTTCAAAGAAAATGAGGGGGAAATGGTCTGAGCCACACGCTGACACCTGAAGTTATTTGCCTGAAAAATGGTTCCACTCTAGTCCATCTCACATCGCTGTTGGGGGCGAGCTGCAGACTGTGAACTGTAACTTATAAAGCTGTGATCCTCCAATCAGCATCAGAGCAAGACACGCTGTACCTGAACCTTTGATCGATGTGCACCTGCATGACTGACTCATAAAAGTTTCCATGAAAGACTGAATTTGATCACATGTAAAATATTTACAAGATAGAAATGTTCTGGGAAGATGGAAAACATGCATGTGTATAAAATAATAAACTATGTCTATCTATGCCTGAAAATACAGTCTGAACTTCAATTATTCCTGCATCTGAATGAGGTTATGAATTATTGCTGTCCATTCAGAGCTCCAAAGTCTGCTTCAGTTCAGCAATAAGTCACTTTTCATCCAAACAGGGGGAATCACAGCTTGATCATCTTTAACTGACATCCGATGGCAAATTCATCTAAGCAGATTCAGAAACTGAGTTTTTTGTTTTTCAATTTTTTGCTTCAAGTCTCATCAGATGAGCTAGAGATGACACACATTCCTATAATCCAACAATAAAACAGATTATCCATCCCTGTCCGGTCACTCACCAGCAGCTCCCACCGCCTCCTGCTTCAGAAGGGATGCAGCATGTGACATCTGACTGTCAGTTCACTCTGAACATCTGCAGCCCTCCGTTTTCACAGATCACTCAGCTATTGATTGACTGACTCAACACTCAAATGTATGGAAAACCAATCCAGCTCATGGCAGAGCATGAATAACATTTCACACTGGGAGTAAAAGTAAAGTCATAGAAAGAAAATGCCGTTGATTTAATGCATTAATGCTGTCACAGGAACAGCAAGTTTAACTCAAAAAGAAACATAAATGTATAGTTTGAATTTATAAATACCTCCACTTGGAGGATCATTATGGGCTAAAAGGTGATTTCGTGACACAAATGGAACACTTCATCAGCTGAGCAAGTTATTTAACATCTGACTTTACTGAGTTCGACCTCTGAACAGAACCGAGCCCGGTGCGCGTTTAGAAGACTGAAGGAATGAAGAAGACTCCACTCACCATTTTCCTGTGGACGCGCCGGGTCCTGAAAACATGTCACGACACTAAATTCCCATGAGCCAAAGTCCAGCTGCTCTTCAGTCCGACCTTTCAGGGAAACCTAAATGACGGAAGCGCAACAGCGCGGTTTGCGCCGCACGCTCTGGAGCCGCTCACGAGCGCAGCGCAGCGGGGACGGAATCTGGAGAAACGCGTAAAGCAGCGCTGCGCTGCTCGGGACTCTGGACCGAGACGAAGAAACCCCCCAAGAGGATTTCAGGAGGCAGCAGAGTCTGGTCCAGTCCGGTCGGGAAGGGAACTCAGCTGCTGCGAGGTTGAGCTGTTCCGTTCTGCCTGAACCCACAACGGACATTAACCGCTCCGGTCAGGTCCCTCCTCTTTCCTCAGCCCTGGAGTAATGGAAGCCCGCTCTTGTCTCTCCGTCACAGACACACTTGATTTAACCGACAACATCCACTTGGCTGACGCGCGCGGATAAATGAAACGACCGGAAAACGTGAAACGGGTCGACCTTTGACCTTGCACCAGCATGCCCCATTTCTTTATTAATTAAAAAAATGGTTTTAAGTTTGTTCTCATGTGGCAAGTTGCTAAAAAGTTTTGATACATTTTTATCAGTGAAATATTTTAAATGAAATGAAATTGAGTGTTTTGACCGAACCCTAACTGAAAAATGACTTCCCCTTACTGGATTTCACCTATTCTGATTTATTTCAATCATTTGGCAAATGGTGGCATCATTTCCAGCATGAACGTGCCTTCATCTGTGTAAAACAAATGGAGTCTATCACAAAAGGAGAATACGTAAAATAGTGTCAAGTGTCTAATTCTGTATCTTGCCTCTGCAGGTGTACAACCCTATTGAGAATTTCAATAAGAAAGGACATGAAACAGCTCAGCTAACTTCGGAATAACAAGTAATGTTAACAATTTAGAAACATTTAAATAATGTGAAAATGATGATTTGAGTGGAACCAAAATCTGTTTTTACAGTGCACAAGGAGATGCTGTCTATGTGAGAGTGATGCAGAGGAAGCCTTGAGGTATGCTAAAGCACATGTGGACAAGCCAGCTTCATTATGGAATAAGGTGCTGAGGACTGATGAAAGTAAAACAGAGTTATTTGGGCAGAACAAGATGTGTTATGCATGGAGGAGGAAGAACGCAGCACTCCAAGAAAAACACCTGCTACCTACAGTAAAACTTGGACAGAACAAAAGAAAGTGATCTTTTCTGTAGCACCTCTCAAGATAGAAATCACGAGACAAAAATAAACGATTGTGATTAAAGAGAGAGAGAGAGAGAGAGAGAGAGAGAGAGAGAGAGAGAGAGAGAGAGAGAGAGAGAGAGAGAGAGAGAGAGAGAGAGAGAGAGAGAGAGAGAGAGAGAGAGAGAGAGAGAGAGAGAGAGAGAGAGAGAGAGAGAGAGCGCTCAGAAGAGAGAGAGACAGATTCTGGGGACCAATGTCCAGGAGTCAGTGACAAAGCTGAAGCTGCACCGGGCTGGATCTTTCAACAAGACAACAACCCTAACACTGCTCAACATCTACTAAGGCATTCATGCAGAGGAACAAGTAGAACATTCTGGAACGGCCATCTCAGTGCACAGAGCTGAATGTTATTGAAAATCTGTGGTGTGAGTTAAAGAGAGGTATTAACTAATTGGCTTACTAATATGATCCACCCTCAATTTAGATAAAATATAAATTAAGGAAATTAAAAATAATAATTAATAGATATCTAAATAACTAATAGATACTAATTTAATTGTCAATTATTAAAAGAACAAATAAAAGAGTTTAATAGCAAACATCGGTTAATACAAGAATCTTAAACACTATTGGTCAAAATGAAAGAAAGCTGTGTACTATTGGTCTAGGTGGTAATCTGAAATTTCATTGGCTGGGAGAAATAAGTCCTGTCTCCGCGAAATAAAACCATTCGAGCAGCAGAGCGGAAGTCTGCAGCTAGACCGTACTCCAACGGCTGGACAGCGACACGGATTTTTTTTCTTCTGGTTGTTAAACAAGTTTATTTCGAAAGTCACATTAGATTTCAAAGTACATAGTCTGAAACTTTCTCATTCAATGTGAACTAGCTTTAAAAGTTTTTTTACAGCAGTTATATAATTGTGAATATTAATTTGGAATTTCAAGTTAAGCGCAGAACCGGAAGTTGTATTCCCCCCGGAAAACAGAATAAAAAAAATGTATTGAACTTTTTCATTTACAAACAACATGGCATGAATTCCTTTGTTTTGCATTACCCGGGATCAGGTGCAAAAGAAAAAACAAAAAACAAAAGAGACTTTGCATAGAGAGCAAGAATATTTGTGAAGGAAACGAACAATCAAACAAAAAATAAATTAATTAATTAAATGAACAAAAAAGAGACAGAGCTAGGGCTTTGTTTTCAAATCATACTTTTCAAAAAGATTAAGGAGTTTCATTGCATGTTTACTTTTCATAAATTTAAGGGCTTTGGAGAAAGAAAGACACTCGTTATGAAATGCATAGAATCTAGGCTTCTTCACCTTTCCTACATTTGTGAATGTAAAATTTAGCTACAATGATGATGTTATTTACCAGAAAGTCCCATTCAGTGTTATCTAATATGGCACCGTAAATGACCGTTCTCAGAAAAAGGTTCAATACGTATCTTTGTGTATAGCCAGTCATGGATATCAGTCCAGAGAGCTTCAGAGTAAATGCATTGAAAAAATAAATGAACAGAGGTTTATATATCATCACAAAATATACACTTATTTGTTTCAAAACCACATCTCTGTTGTAAGAATTCCCCAGATGTGTATACGTCATTTAAAACTCTATAATGTATTTCTTTGGCTTTTGGAGTTATAGGAAATTTGAGGTATTTAGAACGTAATGAGCATATAATATCTATGGAGAAAATTTGTTTAATGGAATTTCTGAAAGGCAGTGAAGGGTGTGAAATATCATCAAGCATTTTTCTAATTGTTTTATTAGGAGTTTTAACACTCTTGAAGTCGAAGTTCCCAGCTACTAGATGAGGAAGAGTAGGGGAGACCGAATGAGAGTTTGAAACAATTTCTTGAATTAGATTTAATGTAGGAATAGGGATGGCTCTTATTATGGAAGCGAATGAATTCTGATCAACTGTGATATTATATTTATGACAGAAATTTTCATGGGTCTGGACAGCGACAGAGATACAGAAAGCAATGTGTTCCTGTGGTAACCGTGAAAGCTCACGGAATTGGTTGGGGTTCCTCCTACGTCCGTCACAGCAGTGGGTGGGGTTTGAGCGGGTGCGCTTTACCGACTTCCGGGGAGGTTTGTTACTGGAAGACAAGGACCGTGTTAGAGATGAGCCAGTTCTGCGCAACTTGACGCCGACTTGCTCCGACGTCATGCATACGTAGGAAACGATATCCTCGTGAGGTCAAGGCGGCCGCAGATTTTGGAGCAAGGCGCTGCAGTTGCTCTCCACCGGCTGCAAAATCAATCAATCAATCAATCAATCAATCAAAGCTTTATTTATAAAGCGCCTTCCGCAACCCTGTCAGGAAGCCCAAAGCGCTGAACATGGTACAGTTGTATGTAAATATATTGAATAAATCAACAATAAAAGAAATTCAAATTACAAAATACAAATTACAAAATACAAAATGGAAATTACAAGATAGATGAAACATTCTGGTAAAGGACAAATGTGTGAAACACATTTGGATTGAGTGGATGGATTGAGTGTACCAATGAAAACTGTGGAATGGATTCAACATAAAAGAGGGCCAAAATCAAACATGTTCTGGAAACGCCAAGCGGAGGAGGTGTGTTTTTAGGTGATTCTTAAAGACTGGCAGAGAGGGGGACAGCCTAACTGAGGGTGGCAACTGGTTCCAGAGTGACGGTGCTAGGACTGAGAAAGCCCGGTCCCCACGGGTACGACACCTAGACCGAGGGACAGCGAGCAGGCCTTGGTCAGTGGAGCGCAGAGCGCGTGATGGGGAGTGTCTTTTCAGGAGTGTGGCTAGATAGGGGGGACCACCACCCTGGAAGAAATGATAAACAAAGACAAGGATTTTGAATTGTGAGCGATAGCAAATCGGAAACCAGTGCAGAGAGGCCAGAACCGGACTGATGTGGTCCCGTTTCCTGATCCCAGTCAGGAACCTGGCAGCGCTGTTCTGCACAACCTGTAGGCGACGCAGTGTTGACTGACACAACCCTGCATATAGAGAGTTGCAGTAGTCAAGCCGAGAAATAACAAAGGCATGCAGTACCCGCTCCAGGTGGGCTCTCGACAGCATAGGCTTGATTTTAGCAAGGCGTCTCAGGTGAAAGAAACTGGACCGGACCACAGAATTGATGTGAGTGTCAAATTTAAGTCCTACATCAAGTTTCACCCCCAAACTGGTAACAACTGGTTTTGAGTATGGAGAAAGAGGGCCAAGATCAGCATAACGATCCACATTCCTGCTGTTGGGGTGAAAAACAATGAGCTCTGTCTTTCCCTCATTCAGATGTAGATAGTTGGACATTAGCCAAGACTTCACCTCATTAACACAGGAGACAAAGGACTGAATAGAGTGACCTTTCTCCTGACACAATGGAGAGTAAATCTGGCAATCGTCAGCATACAGATGGAATGATAGGCCATGTTTACGAAAGATTGACCCCAGAGGTAGCAGATAAATGGCAAACAAAAGAGGACCAAGGATCGACCCCTGCGGGACCCCCCAGCGGAGCCCCTCCCAAGAAGAAAAAACATCACCCAGTTTAACACAGAATGTCCTGTTTTGGAGATACGATCTAAACCAATCCAGAGCTGACCCTTTGATCCCAACCCATCGTTCCAAGCGATCGAGTAGAATCGCGTGGTCAACTGTGTCGAAGGCTGCTGTNCGACTTCCGGGGAGGTTTGTTACTGGAAGACAAGGACCGTGTTAGAGATGAGCCAGTTCTGCGCAACTTGACGCCGACTTGCTCCGACGTCATGCATACGTAGGAAACGATATCCTCGTGAGGTCAAGGCGGCCGCAGATTTTGGAGCAAGGCGCTGCAGTTGCTCTCCACCGGCTGCAAAACCTAGAGGATGACGGGAAACGCCTGGCTCTCACCTGATCTAAGATCTGATTGGTTCATATTTTGATCCAAACATCCGGTGGTAGAACATGAAATGTTAGTTGTAGCTATAGATCAGGTTTTGATGATGACAACAATATGGGCCATGAAGAGAAATGTGTTTTGTGTTCTTTTGGCACGTTTCCTTTAAGCACACTAAACCTACAGCTGATAACCTTTACTTATTATTACAGTCATGTCTCTATATGCATTATATGATATCCACAAGCAGAAATCTTATTGAATTGATTCAGACTTATCCTTACATTTTAAACACCTCAGAAGCAAAAATAACATAATTTATATCAGCCAAATGCACCTTTTTATACTATGCATACTGTTTATCAGCTATCTATGAAGCAAAATGTCACTGTTTATTATATCTGTGATTTATTTGTTTAGCAGCACATCACACACACAACATGCTCACTCAGGTTTTCTTTGTAATAAACATATATTAATGTTCCTGGAAATAGAACATGAACAGCAAAATGAGTCACACTCGAACAATTGCTGAGTTTATTGATATCTGTGGAGGTTCTCAGTCATCCAGGTCATAGTTATTTTAAAAAAAGTTGTCAAACAGCAACTGGACTATGTTATTTCTTTAACAACATTTCACCCTCTCATTCCAGAGAGCTTTCTCAGTTTGTTGAGTTCTCAATGTTGAATGGAGACACAGAAACAGTCATTGGTTATGTCACCATAAGCTTTAATGAAGAAACAAATGTCATGATAAGTTCCACCATCGGTAAAGTCACAGAACACACTCCTGCAATAAATATTATTTGGGTACAATGTTTTGGTGATTAGAAGTAACAGTGTGAATCCACTTAGCTACTCAACCAATTTGCTATATAAGGCTCCTGAAAATAGGGATTGTTCTCAGAAAAATGGATCAAGTTGCTGTGTGTTTGACACACAGCAACGGCACCCTTAAACTGGTTGTGAGCAGACAAACTGCCGACATGATAAAAAATGGTAAGTTACAGATTCTATTCAATATATTTCTAACATTATTAACTCCAGACTCCAAGGTTGATGATGCATGCAGAAAGAGGACACATCACAACTAGGAAGAAACGAAGTTAATGATGTGCAATGATAGCTCAGTCACCTGATTAATCTTTAATTATAAGCTTTATCAAAAGAGTGAAATGTTGGGTTGTATTTTTCAGATAACATCTATGTAACATTAACATACATGATGGAGCAAGTAAGAGCTGCAAACCAGAATCAAGGTAAACTTCCCTTAGTATTCCACAGTGTGTGTGTGTGTGTGTGTGTGTGTGTGTGTGTGTGTGTGTGTGTGTGTGTGTGTGTGGTTAAAATATGTTTTCAATTGTAACCTTTGGTAGCATCGGCAGGAAATCCACAAAGTAACCCACCTTTGTCCACCAGTCAACTTTTGAGAGACCAGTGTCCCACCCCTGTTTCAAAGATACCAGTGTCCATCAACCCTAGTCCCATAGCAGGAACTCAACCTTCAACCTTGAGCACATCTGTTCAATCAGTCCAAACATTCAATCAGCACCCTAATCAAGTTGCCCAGGTTCAACTTTCCAAAATCCCAGGTCAGAGTGAGTCAGTTGCCCCACTCACCCAGCGCATTACTTCTGTTAAAACATCTCCAAAGGGACTGCAATCTTCATGTCCATCCAATGAGCCAGTATGCCATGGACCACCGACAGGTACAGTGGTATTTTGGATACTAATACTTTATATTTTGAAGATTCTGTCCTATAACAGTTCTTTGTTTGGACAGAA
>SSNQ01034346.1:268773-283806 GCA_006942095.1 Nothobranchius kuhntae
CAGCTCGAGTAGGGAACTTGTGTCACCAAACGGGATCCAGGACTCACAGATGCAGAGAAAACCCAGGTCATGCTGAATAAAAAAGTCACGAAGAATAAAAGTTTTGTTCAGCACAGACCTGGCATTGACCAAACCAAACCGGGTCTGCAGCGGGGCTGCAGCACCAAGATCGCGCACGGACCCAGTCCCCTCTAACTCTGTGCCCGTAACCGAGCGCAGATTCTCCCAGCAAACCCCAGTCTGGCGAGATCTTCGAGCCGATCGGCCGTGGCGCAGTACCGGTTCACCCTCAGAGCCGGCCGAGTTCCCTGAGCAGGGCGCCGAGTAATCCAGGAGACATCTCGGAACCATCGGGTCAGAAGCTGGGCCGGATCGGGCCAGCCGCTTGTTCAGGGATCCAGGCCGACGTCTCACGCGCCGGCTACCTCTCTTTCCTCGTCTTCTCCGATGCTTCCTTCTCGAGCTGGGGCGGACAGAGGGCCGACACATCACGGCTTGGGTGGAGAGAGCACACGGGCAGTTCAACCAGCAGCATCGTCCGTGAGGTTCATGGCTCACACAGCCCAGTTCCCAGCGCGCGCTGCCGGCGACATCAACGGAAGGACGAAGCCTCAGCAGCACAGCTCGATCATATGTCAGCAGAGGATCCACACCATTCAAAAAAGGGATCAGCGACACGAAAAGTGCATAAAATCCAATAAAAAGCAAGGTATCAGTGTGTAAAGAGGACGAGCAGCTCGCAGCGTGACCGTGCGCAAGCGCCATCTTACTCTAGAGGATGACGGGAAACGCCTGGCTCTCACCTGATCTAAGATCTGATTGGTTCATATTTTGATCCAAACATCCGGTGGTAGAACATGAAATGTTAGTTGTAGCTATAGATCAGGTTTTGATGATGACAACAATATGGGCCATGAAGAGAAATGTGTTTTGTGTTCTTTTGGCACGTTTCCTTTAAGCACACTAAACCTACAGCTGATAACCTTTACTTATTATTACAGTCATGTCTCTATATGCATTATATGATATCCACAAGCATGTGAGGATGTGTTTCAGCTGATAACAGGCACCAGAATTTTACTTGTTCTTTACAATAAAATGTGTAATTCTAGGTAGCGCGACTCATGTTGCGAATGACCACAGTCACCAATTCTTGTTATGTGTCTTACCCACGTATGTCTGATCTTTGAATTGTGTGTGCTGAAACTGAATTTCATTTCTCTGTATGTCCTGCACATGTGGAGAATATGACAATAAATGACTCTTGACTCTTGACTCTTGACTCTTGACATCTGTTCAATCAGTCCAAACATTCAATCAGCACCCTAATCAAGTTGCCCAGGTTCAACTTTCCAAAATCCCAGGTCAGAGTGAGTCAGTTGTCCCACTCACCCAGCGCATTACTTCTGTTAAAACATCTCCAAAGGGACTGCAATCTTCATGTCCATCCAATGAGCCAGTATGCCATGGACCACCGACAGGTACAGTGGTATTTTGGATACTAATACTTTATATTTTGAAGATTCTGTCCTATAACAGTTCTTTGTTTGGACAGAATTCACACACAGTACTACACTGCTGCTTCTAGAGCTAACAAGAGAATATCAGCATCTCTATCACCGTAACAAACCTTTATTCTATAAAAAGCTGGAACAGGAATTCTCTCGACGAGAATACAACTTCAGTAATGAGAAAATAAGAAAAAAGCTGGGAAACATGGTAACCACATACAAACGAGCCAAAGACAGAAGTAGACTGACACAAGGGGAAATAATTACCTGGGACTATTACACAGTAAGTGCTCGGACCATTTCTTTGGACAAAAAGGACTATTTGTAATTAAAAGTCTTCAGTAAAGTTCTACAATAACTAATGAAAATTGTTTATCCCTCTTCTGTCAGCAAATGGATGAACTTTTTGGTCGCACTGCGGTGGGAAGTGCACCACCTGGCACAACTGTTTCAACTCCCCTCTTTCCTAAAGAAGCCCATCCTTCAGCGGCTCAGCCATCACCTGCTGAAACCGAAGAGCAACCTGGTCCCTCATCGGCCATACAGGACAGACAAGCTTCTGGCTCTAAGAGAAGCAAGACTGCTCATCTCCCAGCATTTTTTCAGTCCTATGAGGCCCATGCTGAATACAGGACCACTGCCTTGGAGTCACTTACAAGGCCAGAATTGGCCAACTGGAGACGGCTGAAAGAAAAAAAGAAGAAGGGGGTTTGAGAAACAAGTCATTCCATGCATGAATCAGTTAAAAGAACTTGGAAAGCAGCAAGAAAAACTTATCAGTTTGTTAGAAGGACACTCAAAATAAAAATGTATATCTGAGCGATGAAGGTATTTTTGTGTGTCTTATCTTTAAAGGATTGAAGCAGTGGTTGGCATGTCAAATTACTAACGGTAATGTCACTTTGCCTCTGGGCACCACTGATGCTCCGAGATCCCCTGATGGTTTTGCCTGGGTTCATATCACCCAGTTTCCATGGGCTGCCACTGGGAGGCACATCAGGAGTCTTGATGATAGAGATGCACTTTGTTTAAAACTTAATGTACAGATTTAGGAGTTGGAGAGCAGACTGATTTCACTTAAGGTGCATCAAATCACCCTGTGGCATACAGCACACCAGCTCACATAAATGTGTGGGAATGAAAAATAAAACCAAACATTGGATAAGGTGCTGGGGTAAGAGTGAGCTAGCTTAAATCTGGGAACAAATCCTGTCTCTGTAGTTTGAAGCATCTTCATTGTTGTGTTGTGGTGGATGTGGAGCATTCTCGTCCTGCTCTAACTCATCCTCCTCCACATGGTCACTAGGATCCAAACAAATGCTGTACAGAATGCAGCATGCTGTCACAGTTGCACTAATATGTCCTATGCCTTTTATGTGAAGACATTTGAGCCTCCCAAACTTTGCTTTCAGCATGCAAAATGCATGTTTAATGACAACACGTGCCACATTCAGTTTTCTATTAAAGTGCCTTTGGCTGGCTGTGATGTGCTCATTATCCCTGTGAGGCTTCATCAGCCGTGGCAATAGGGGGTAAGCTGAATCTCCAATGATGTGCATGCCATTTGGGACCAGAGCCTGGGAGTCTTCTTCAAGTATGTAGGTGTGCAACAGTTGTGTGGCAAAAGGCTCTTGCATCATGCCAGCTGCCACACTGACATGACAGAAGCGGCGATTGCTGTTTGCAAACCCAGTGAGGATTATGGAATAGAACTGTTTTCTGTTATAGTATGCTGTGGGATCATTGCAATTTGGTCTGACAATGGGAATGTGACATCCATCAACGGCACAGACTGCATTTGGAAAACCTGCCCTCTGAAATCCGAGCTGTGAGGTATGAAGCTGTTCACCAGTAGGCCAAGAAATGTAATGTGACAAATGTGTGATGACCAGGGAGCAGAAGTGATGGAGATGTGCAAAAACTGTAGATTTGTGGGCCATTCCCATCTGTACCGGGTCGTCCCGGGCCAGGTAGCCCCAGTCGGCCCCAGTCGGCCCCAGCCTGGCCCGGTTCATTCCACACATCCTTGTCTTAAGCCCATGTGGGCTGATTCTACCCACCAATCAGAGGCTTGCTCTAATGGAAGGTGTGAATTTGCTGTCAGCAGTGGGTGTGTTGGCCCTGGTCGGCCTGAAGCAGACCCCCTCGAGAAGAGGGCTGAGAATGAGCCTTGGTTGGCCCGGAAAAATACCAGGCCACCCAGATATGTAAGCAACCAACGCTGCCTGGCTCGGGCCGACCCGGTACAGATGGGAATGGCCCATTGGATATGTTAAAATGGTCCGCCACTCCCCTGTATGACTCCTGATTTGCCAGCGTCCACAGACAGGCAAGAGCACTTTTGGACAAGGGTAATTTGGTGTGCTGTCTGTTCTTGTGGAATGGTCCCAGTGCCATCACTAGATCCTAAATGGAAAAGTCAGAAAGTGAACATGATGTCTGAGCAAATATGAGTAGTGGTGACCATCACAAAAGCCTACCTCCACTTGTCCTCTGGAAAGTCTGAAGTGGCTTTTAAAGTCAGAATGACGGTATAAAGGAATAACATTCTTAACAAAGTGTTTAACTTTTGGCACAGACCTGAAATAAATTATATGCACATTATTCTAATACACATCTGAAGCTGTATTTTCAAAGGCGAAATATGCAGCCTTGTTTAACTTTTGGAATATTTCCAAATGAGTTTTTAGATCTTAAACAAAGAAACGGAAACAAATGCACATGGCGGTTGTATTTGGCGTTGTACTACTTTAATGCGGTCACCTACCTTTGCAGTTGATATCCATTTTCATGTAGAAGAATAGGTATTTCATCTGCATCTATTCCATCCGCAATTATGAACGCTAACACAATATCTGCAGCCATCGTCACCTGTGAGCTACACATGCAGGAAATTGTGTCCGACTTAATCGCCGGCTTTCAGCCACTCCCCCTGCTGCTTCCGTCTGCTCTTGTCTGTTTTCCAGGCAAGGCGCATCTCTACTTGAACACGGCCAAGATGAATGGCTCTCTACAGGCACTCGGCTCTCATCGTTTACTTTGAAACCCCGTTCAAAAGATTTGATTTGTTCATGAACGTCACATCACTAAATGCCATAGAATTAGCGATGTATGCCGTAACCAAACATTAATTAAAAAAATAAATAAAAATAAAAACTAACTGATTAGGAAATAATTATTTTATGTGTTAAATTAATACATAGTGCTATGCTAAGGAACAAAATAAACCAAAGACAAGAAATTATATTTTATTTTTTTAATCATGAAAATGATTTTTTTATTTACATTTTATTTTTTATTTATTTTATTACAGATATACAACCAAATGTATCCTTGTTGTCATGAATGTATTTCTTTGTTGAACAATGTAGAACGATAGAATCTAACTGAGCCTATTGAACTGAACAATTTGTTGTCATGTAATTGTATTTCCAGAGCTACTGAGAATTATTTTTTAATAGACAATCAAATTGATTTGGAAAAGAAACAATTGAGGTTATGTCAGTTGTACTGTGAACTGTGAACCCAAACATGATTGGCTATGCCAATAGTGTGAAGCATTTGTTTAAGTCTGTAAGACTTTATGCTGTAATGTGATGAGAAGAGTCGATCCCAATCGCTAACAATCCTTCCTGACGAGGGAGATGGCGAGCCTTAACCACTGAACGAACCAGAACATCTCAAGTGGCTGAAGAACAAACTGCTCTCTTCTGTGAACAATCTCTACAGTGCGGTAGGAAAAATCGTACCACTGGACTCTTGACTTTTACTCCAATCGTGGGGATTTGACTTGACACCGGCTGACTTATTCACATGATCGAATCTCAGACTGACCATCAGAATATTGTCGATTCTTTTATTTTATTTTCTGTGTTATCTTTATGTGTTATATTTCCAATTATTATTAAATTCTTGGTATACAAACCATTTCATACTACACCTGTGACTCGAGTCATTCTTAAACAACTCCCAATTCTCTCTGAACCTAACTATTGCATGGCCCATTTGCTTATTTTTTCTTTTAATTATCTTATTGTATCCTGTAATCCGGTTACATTTACATACAGAAAACAAAACATCCAGACAAACATTCTCTCCCAAGGTCCTACACTCTTTCTAAAGGCCAGACGTCAACATTCTTCACTCTGAATAAGAGAAGACTCCATGACTTTTACAACTCATAAGCTTACAATAATCATATGGGATAAATGAACAAGAGGTTTAAATGAAATGAATATTGTTCTTACAATGATCCATTTATATTACAAGTCACTGTGTGTTTGACTTAACAAGTTCATCATTGTTTACACTCATACACATTACAATAAGATACTCATTAAGGTTAAAATGCACCTCACATAAGGTTTTGATCATTCTCATTCACAGTGTTAAAAACATCTTTGTATCTGAGGAGGGCGTGGCTTTCTGAGGGATGTTGGTAAATACTCAGAAACGTGTCAAACTCTGATTTGCCAAACTTGGCCAGAAATCATAACAAAGTAGTTCAATAAAACAAGAATTACTTCTCGATTAATTCAGTTTCTCGCTGACCATTGAACCGGCCAATTCGGGAAAGAAGCAGTTTTGAAACCATCTTCCCCTTTACCTCCTGTCAAAGCCTCTCTGCAACGCTGCGGCATACCAGACAACCGACTCTCTAAGAGCCAAGCAAACATCAACCTTAGATGCAAATAAGAATTTCAGCTTCCTGCCTTCTCTTCGAGGGATCTCTATTCTACCGGCAGACAAAGGAAGAACCACAGTAGTGTAACGTGAGGAAATATGGGTTTTCTGTGCCAAAGGTTGTATTTGGCCCGGCTGGGTCAAGAGCTGGGTCGCTCAGAACTTTCACCCACAGATTGAGACCTGAACGCCAGCAAGTCTGGGAGAAACCACAACATCTAACACCTGCAGCTTCCAGCAGAAGGAGTTCTCATGAAATCTAGTCATAACAAAACAAAGTCTTAAACTTCCTTTTCTTTATATTAAATGTTAAATAATCATTTTACCATTTTACTCATTATAAATGTATTTTAATCAAATGAATTATCATTATGCTTTGGTTAATCATAATAATTATAATGAATCAATGCTTAATTAAATAATGTTTTGAAGATGTTTTAGTGGTGACCTTCACACTCGCTCACACAGGTCTACTCTCACAGTAAACTCCAAAACACATTTGCTCTGACGCACAAGTTTTGCTTTGGGAGGAGAAAGGCTTTTGGTAAGTTTCAGTTCATGTTATTCAGTTCGTGTTGGACAACGAAAGAGGGAGGACTTGTGAACAAACGCCTGTCAAGCCAGACAGGATAACTGAAACGCAACGGCTAACACAGACTCGTCCAGAGTCTTTGATTTTCTGAGTAATTTAAACTTAAGAAAGCGCATCTGCAAACGCTTCATCACGTGTACCGAGGGCAACTCTGGACCAGGTCGCCAGCACACCTTCGTCTCCTCTGCCAGCCAAGGTGTCATCTGGAGTACCACCCTCCTGGGATCCGGATCCGAAAGGGAGTCCTGAATACGGTGAGGCAGTCCACAACCAGATAGCGTTTGATGCATCTTTTCTAATAAGAACTAAGTTTTATTCAAACCATCACTTTTCACTCAGACACCTGTTTCTTCCTGAAGCAAAATCAGATGCACACACGCATTCATATCACATCATTCTCAAATCTAGCACATCCAACACAAGGTCTATTTGTGCAAGCTTAAAATATCAACTGTTAAAGATTGTCCAACAAGGTTGCCAATGTTGATTAATTTCCTATGCTTGTCATTTGAAAATCATTAGTCTAATTTGAAGAATTAAAATTCTTAACTTTCAAACTTGCCTCTTCATTGAACTGAAACACAGACACACGGATATGATTGTCAGTTTATCGATGAAAACAACCTGAGTCTTCTTAATTATATAAAATTTGGTTATTAATTTATTAAAAATTTATATTCCGAATTAATATGTAGGATGGTTCCTCTTTCATAAAAGAGCCATAAACCATTACACTACAGTAGTAATGGACAAAGAAAAATATAAACAACAGATGAAACAGATGCTAGAGGACAAAAATACATACAAAATACTTAAAAAAATACCCAACAGGAAGCATTAAGAAAAACATGAAAAAATTTCTGAAGCCACTACAAGAAAAAGACAAAATAACAGAAAAAATGTACAAACACTGGATTCCTACAGCAAACATAATACCAAGAATCTATGGAACACCAAAAATACACAAACACCCCACTTAGACCAAAAATAGTATAGAACTGGCAAAAGAACTAAAAAAGATTACAATAGAAGACAACATACTCATCTCACGTCATCACATCCTTGTTCACAAAGACACCAACCCAAAAAACCGTAGACTTAGTAGTTAACAGAATCAGACAGGAAAAAACGTTACACAAAAGAACAAACCTCACAGCAGATGACATAGCACAACTGATAGGACTGGTAGCTAACTCCAGTTACTTCACATATGATGACACAGTATACAAAAAACTGGAAGGCTTCGCCATGGGTAACCCGTTATCAGCCACCATGTGCGAGTTTTCATGTTTATGTTTATTTATTTGGCAGACGCTTTTATCCAAAGCGACTTACAATTTATAACCTATAGGGCATGTTGTGATCTGTGGGGGAAACCGGAGTACCCGGAGGAAACCCACGCATGCATCGGGAGAACACGCAACTCGACGCAGAAAGGCTGCAGCTGAGTTTCGAACCTGCAACCTTCATGCTGCGAGGCAACAGTGCTTACCACTGCGCCACCATGAAGACCTAGAAACAAAAAGCCATAGCCAATGCCCCCCCAACTGCAAAATAAAACTATGGAAATGCTACATAGATGACATACTGGAAATCATACCAAAAGGACAAACAGAAACACTAACCCCTGCTTTCCACAGGAGCCGTCAGCAGCACGTTACTGCAGCAGCACGTCATAGCTGCTGATAGGAACCGCTGTGGTCGACAGAACCTTATCCACTGGAGCCGTCAGCAGCCGTCAGCAGCGCGAGTCGGCCGCGTCTCAGGAGCAGCATGTCGCGGCCTTTACGCGCCGGTTCTATTTTCTACGCGCGACGCCTCTGAAACGGGTCAAGTTCGACATTTTTGGGGAAGGAAAGACAGGAAATTGGAGGTGGAAATGGAGAGAAGCTCCCGAGATTTTCAGAATAAAGAACGTACTTCCTTCCGGTTGCTTTACTTTTGAAAAAAGTTACTAACTGAGCAGCCCCGTGACAAGTTATCACATAGCTAGCGGTCTCCTTTGTTTTTCAGGTCCGTATTGGCGATTATAAAACGGACAGAACATAAAACACAAACCATGTTGTAGTTTTCTCCTGCTTGTTGTTGTGTTTACTGACGAAGTCACTCGTGTGACTTCGTGCTCTGTCCGTGACAGCTGCTCCCCTGCTGCTTCGCGTCTCGTGGGAAGGGCCAAGCAGCAGCTTACGCGAGCTAGACGTGCTGCTGCAGTAACGTGCTGCTGACGGCTCCTGTGGAAAGCCGGGGTAACACAACACTTGAATAACATTGACGACACAGGTTCACATATGAGTCAGAAACAGAAGGTAGTATAGCATTTATGGACATGAAAATAACCAGGCAGACCGACGGAACCCTAAACATAAACACATATAGAAAACTAACACACACAGACCAATATCTATTGTAGCGCCAATGCCCTATACATTGGCACTACCTGGTTGCTGTTGCGGGTGGTCTTTACGTGTGCTTAAAGAAATGCAGCTTGAGTTTATTTCTGATGATGTTTATTATGTTGTCTTGTTAAAAAATGTCCATGATCCATTTACAGCAGTTAAAGTGGGTTTCAGTGAATGTGTTACTTGCCCCAATGACAGTCCGCAGAGTCCTTTACACACAGCCACAGTCCTCGCCACACAGTAAAAAACTGTTTGTCCCATCCAGCCACACCTGAGTCCAATCTGTGTTGGCTTAAGTAGGCTGGTGCTTCCACAAGCAATTAACCAATAACACGAGGCTAAGCCTCCTCTCAAGTGCGCAAAAAGAAATGACACATATGGCTCCTACACGCCAGCCCCTAATTGCGCATGGCAGAAGACAAAGCAATTACAGTAACTTAAATTACAGGAGCCATTATAAAACACAAAAAACACCAATACACAATAAAAAGATAAACAAACCAAAAGACCCGTAATACTTTCTGAAACCTAATCTTCCCCTTCACACACTAAACATAGTTTAGTTACTGGTCTCTCGATAATGTTAGTCTTGGTTTGAAGGCGAACCACTCGAACCAAGCCCTTCTTGTCAGGAAATGTTTTAAGGACTTTCCCTAACACCCATGATCCTCTAGGAGTGGTGTAGTCCATAACCATAACTACGTCACCCACTTCCAACCCTTTTTTCCTTTTGATCCATTTTCGCTTTTCCTGCAATAGTGGCAAGTACTCCCTGATCCATCCTTTTTTTTCTTTCTTTTTTTTCTTGTTTTTCTTCTTTTCTTTTTTCTTTTTTCTCTAACAGGTTTCAATGGGGCTACTCTAGTCTTGCCAAATAGAAATGAAACATGTATCTCTTCCTTGTCGTTTTTGAGTCTGAGGTAAGTAGCTGTACTGTACCCATTTTCGCTTGCATCAGAGACGTGATACATTTGTGCGCCGATTACCTTTCGGAACCCTTCTGGCTTAAGGCATCTGCCAATTTGGAAATCTGTTAAATTTTCCAAATCTCTCAACCATTTCTCCCATTCCTTCTGGAAAGCATCAGGTACAGGATCATCCCAACTACAGTCCAGTCTACACAATTCCTGCAAGAGTAACTTGGCAGGTAAAATGACAGGAGCTAGGAATCCCAATGGATCACACTGAGCTGATTACTGACAGCATTCCTCTTTTGGTAGCAGGCCTTTTCCTTCACCTTTGGTTTGAATATGAATTTATCAGTTTCAACACACCATAACAAGCCAATGCTCTACTCACGGGTAGATCATATTTACTCAAGTCTAAGTCACAGAGTGTTTGTGCTCTGCGGCTTTCTGAAATGTTTTGAAGCACGTTTCTTTTATTGCTAGTCCACTGAGTTAAGGTAAAACCTCCCTTGCTGCAGATGGACGTAAGGTCCTTTGCCATGGTGACTGCATCCTTTTCTGTATGCCCATTGACTATGGTCTCTGCAATAAAACCGGTGTAATCCACATGAAAACTCTTGTTTGCGTTTAGCTTTCTTTTTAGACCCAGTAGTCGCTGCAGAGCTACATTAATGTTGTTTGGCATGTGAATGTTTTCTTTTTTAAAAGGCAGTGGCAGTTTGTACTGGCTACTCTCTGCCTGTGCCGAACACTTCATTAGGTCTAGGAACCTTGTTTCCTCCCTTGACATTTCCTCTTGCCCAATGCAAGATTCCTCCACAAAGTCATGGTTGTATTGACTGATTAGCAACTGTTCGAGCTTATCCACTGAGGTTCGGTTTATTTGAACCAATGGGTACTGACTTGTTCCACGGTAGACATCTTTGGCTGAACCATTTACAACCCAGCCCAACAAACTTCGAATGGCATAAGGCCCTTCACCCTGACTGTTTATGACCTCCCAAGGTTCTATTAGTTTGGAAGCGTTTGTTCCGATCAACAAATCCACCCCAGCATGTACTTTAGGAAACTTTAATCCCTTCAAGTACGACCACTTTGCCAACTCTTCTTCGCTTATTAGGTTGTCGATTGACACAGGCATAGTTTTTTGAGTAAAAGCTGTAGGGAGTGTGTAAAAATGTTCGCCAGAGAAATCAGAAATCTCAAGTCCCTTCACAACAGAGGATTTTATGATCTTGCTTTGACCCATAGTACGGAGATGAATTTGAGTTTTTTGACCTTGCATGTTAAGCAGATGAAGAAGGTTCTCAGTACAAAACGTGTCTGTACTTCCTGGGTCTAGGAACGCATATGTTTCCACTATAGTAGCTCCCTTTGAACTTTTCACCTTAACAGGTACTATTGGCAGTATACCATGCTGATAGCCAGCCCCAGTATGACCACAAGTAGAGTAACTCTCAAACTGCTGCTCATTTCCCTGATTTGGAGCCTTTGCTGAACTGACTTTTGAATTTCTTTCCTTTTGACCAATATGCAACATGCTATGATGAGCTTGGTTACAGTATTTGCAGGTGTTGTGTTTTTCACAACTCTTACTCAGATGGCCAACATTAAAGCACCCAAAACATAGACCCTTATTTTTCAAGAAATCTAGTTTCTCTTTATGAGACCTTTTCTCAAACTTCCGACATTTTTCCAAATTATGCCCGTTTTGTGTACAAAACACACAGACTGCTTCACTTTGACTCAGAGCCTTTGGCTGATAAACGTTTTGTGGACATTCTCCTTTGACAGAAACGTTAGTTACAAAGCTGCTTCTTTTGAATTGTGGTTTTATTAAAGATCTTTGCACCTTAGAAATGTTCTTGGCAGGTGTTACATCCTGTATGTCCCCAAATATGGGATCAGTAGTTATTCTTATTTGGCGTTCTATGAAAGTGACAACGTCCAGAAAACGTGCTCTTTGACTAGTTCTTTCAAGAATTTCATTTGCTTTAACCCTCCATTTTTCTCTAAGCTTGTAAGGAAGCTTTTGAATCAACATTCTTAAATTATTTGGCATGTTCAACTCTTCTAAATACAGCAACTCCTCCATTGCATTGCAACATTCTCTTAAGAACAGACCATATCGCTTTAGAGCTGCAGCGTCTTCTGCCTTGATGCTTGGCCAGTCAGACACCTTGTCCATGTAAGCTGCAGTTACCTTGTGCTCGTTCCCAAAATGCTCTTTAAGTAGCTTTCTGGCTAACACGTACCCTCTGTCTGCTGTTAAATGAAGACAACTACGAACCAAGTCCCTAGGTTGCCCCCTAGTGTATTGTTCCAAATAATACAAACAGTCCCCTTTATTGCTAGTTTTGGATTCTACACAATGTTCAAAAGCCTTGATAAAGGAATTGAACTGCAGTGGATTACCATCGTAGACTGGGATTTCTCTACTTGGCAGTAATTGAGCTGTTTGCATTTGAACCAAAACGGATGTGATCTCATTTTGTTGTTTTAATAGACTGTACACGTTTCCAACTTCCAGTTCTCCGTGAGATAAGTTCTTGCTGCCTTGTGCTGCAAGTGTAACATTTGGTTCCTTAGCTGCAGGTTTTACTCCTTGCAAAGTNGAGATATAAAAACAAGGCAACGCCATTTTAAGTCAGTTCCATTTTGACTTCAGTTCTATTCACCATCATCCTAAAGACAAGCGCAGCCTGGCCGGATGCGCTTTCTTTAAACTAAGAACTGTGAAACGGGAGATTTTCGTCGTTTAACAACCAGACGACGTCCTTTCAAGATAAGAGCAACTGCTGACGCTGCTGAATCGTACCGGGCCGAACCTCCAGACGGGTTTTGAAACGTTGTGATCGCTGCACCGACAGCTCCATCGTACATCCGAGGTTTCCAGACCTGGCAATTCCTGATCTACTTGGAAGGCCCCCACTGGGTACGTACACGGCAAAATAGCGGCTCATGTCATCACTTTATAAGCCTCGTGATATCTAGTCATAACAACGACGACCAGATTCGATTACGTCATCCTAGAGAATCTGAACCAGACACACACATACACACACACGCACCAACACAACATCCGAATCCATTCCCATCCATCACAGAGTAGTCCTGGTAGATTGTTTAGAATTTATAATTCAGAAATTAAAGATTCTCAAACGATCTCATATCTCTCTCTTTTCTTGTCTCAGAGTCAATACAGAGTGTTTAATTAAACTCCCTGATGATAAAAACAGCCTATTCTTCTGTTTATGAAAAGTGAACTACTAACAGTGTATTAAAATACAAATTAGATAGTTACATCACTTTATTTCCGTTACAAAACACACAGACTGCTTCACTTTGACTTAGAGCTTTTGGTTGATAGACGTTTTGTGGACATTCTCCTTTGACAGAAACATTAGTTACAAAGCTGCTTCTTTTGAATTGTGGTTTTATTAAAGATCTTTGCACCTTAGAAATGTTCTTGGCAGGTGTTACAGCCTGTATGTCCCCAAATATGGGATCAGAAGTTATTCTTATTTGACGTTCTATGAAAGTGACAACGTCCAGAAAACGTGCTCTTTGACCAGTTCTTTCAAGAATTTCATTTGCTTTAACTCTCCATTTTTCTCTAAGCTTGTAAGGAAGCTTTTGAATCAACATTCTTAAATTATTTGGCATGTTCAACTCTTCTAAATACAGCAATTCCTCCATTGCATTGCAACATTCTCTTAAGAACAGACCATATTTCTTTAGAGCTGCGGAGTCTTCTGCCTTGATGTTTGGCCAGTCAGACACCTTGTCCATGTAAGCTGCAGTTACCTTGTGCTCGTTCCCAAAATGCTCTTTAAGTAGCTTTCTGGCTAGCACGTACCCTCTGTCTGCTGTTAAATGAAGACAACTACGAACCAAGTCCCTAGGTTGCCCCCTGGTGTATTGTTCCAAATAATACAAACAGTCCCTTTATTGCTAGTTTTGGATTCTACACAATGTTCAAAAGCCTTGAAAAAAGGAATTGAACTGCAGTGGATTACCATCGTAGACTGGGATTTCTCTACTTGGCAGTAATTGAGCTGTTTGCATTTGAACCAAAACAGATGTGATCTCATTTTGTTGTTTCAATAAGCTATACATGTTTCCAACTTCCTGTTCCCCATGAGATAAATTCTTGCTGCTTTGTGCTGCAAGTGTTAAAGTCGGTTCTTTAGCTGCAGGTTTTAATCTTTGCAAAGTGAGGGATTGGCTTGGTGGGACAAAGACTCCAGTCTCTGTGTGGTCTAAATCAACTGAGACAGGTTTTTCCAAACATGCTGGTACGGATTTCTCCAAATCTGACACCTTTGTAATTTGCTTAAATGACACCTCTGTTTCTTGCAGTTGAAGATCTTTTACTTTGGGTTTTGTACCCGTTCTTATGTATGACTCCATGCCATCTGAACACCGGGAGACCAATGCACTACTTTTAGTACTACCCTCTAGCACAGACAGTCTAGCATTAGCAGCAGCAATTTTGGTGATCAACTCTAATTGTTCCTTTTTTACTTTTAAGCAAATGTTCTTGTTCTTCAAGAGCATGCTTCTCCTTTAAAGCTGCAGCACATGCTACTAATGCAGCCTTTTGTGCTTCAGCTTTTAGTCTTGCAGAAGATGTTGAAGACTTGCTAATTGCAGTAAATAAAGAACCCTTTTTACTCTGTGAGCCTCTTGATTCAACATTAGAAATGCTGTCATGTGGTTCAATATGTGGCTCATCTTCCTCTACTCTTTGTGAAGCCAACCAGATCTCAGTAGCACACATGAAATCTTTAACACCCAACATTTTAGCTTGGTACCATGTTTCATGATTTTGTGCTTCTTCTGCAGGCAATAAAGCTATCAACTTGTTATGAGTCTCCAATGTCTCATCATGCAAACTCAAGAACCTTTTATACTCAGAATCAACTTCATTTAAACAC
>SSNQ01034346.1:283832-296332 GCA_006942095.1 Nothobranchius kuhntae
ATGGTCTCTGCCATAAAACTGGTGTAATCCGCATGAAAACTCTTGTTTGCTTTTAGCTTTCTTTTTAGACCCAGTAGTCGCTGGAGAGCTACATTAATGTTGTTTGGCATGTGAATGTTTTCCTTTTTAAAAGGCAGTGGAAGTTTGTACTGGCTTCTTTCTACCTGTGCCGAACACTTCATTATGTCTAGGAACCTTTTTTCCTCCCTTGACATTTCCTCTTGCTCAATGCAAGATTCTTCCACAAAGTCATGGTTGTATTGACTGATTAGCAACTGTTCAAGCTTATCCACTGAGGTTCGGTTTACTTGAACCAATGGGTACTGACTTGTTCCACGGTAGACATCTTTGGCTGAACCATTTACAACCCAGCCCAACAAACTTCGAATGGCATAAGGCCCTTCACCCTGACTGTTTATGACCTCCCAAGGTTCTATTAGTTTGGAAGCGTTTGTTCCGATCAACAAATCCACCCCAGCATGTACTTTAGGAAACTTTAATCCCTTCGAGTACGACCACTTTGCCAACTCTTCTTCGCTTATTAGGTTGTCGATTGACACAGGCATAGTTTTTTGAGTAAAAGCTGTAGGGAGTGTGTAAAAATGTTCACCAGAGAAATCAGAAATTTCAAGTCCCTTCACAACAGAGGATTTTATGATCTTGCTTTGACCCATAGTACAGAGATGAATTTGAGTTTTTTGACCTTGCATGTTAAGCAGCTGAAGAAGGTTCTCAGTACAAAACGTGTCTGTACTTCCTGGGTCTAGGAACGCATATGTTTCCACTATAGTAGCTCCCTTTGAACTTTTCACCTTAACAGGTACTATTGGCAGTATACCATGCTGATAGCCAGCCCCAGTATTACCACAAGTAGAGTAACTCTCAAACTGCTGCTCATTTCCCTGATTTGGAGCCTTTGCTGAACTGAAGTTTGACTTTCTTTCCTTTTGACCAATATGCAACATGCTATGATGAGCTTGGTTACAGTATTTGCAGGTGTTGTGTTTATCACAACTCTTACTCAGATGGCCAACATTAAAGCACCCAAAACATAGACCCTTATTTTTCAAGAAATCTAGTTTCTCTTTATGAGACCTTTTTTCAAACTCCCGACATTTTTCCAAATTATGCCCGCTTTGTGTACAAAACACACAGACTGCTTCACTTTGACTTAGAGCTTTTGGTTGATAGACGTTTTGTGGACATTCTCCTTTGACAGAAACATTAGTTACAAAGCTGCTTCTTTTGAATTGTGGTTTTATTAAAGATCTTTGCACCTTAGAAATGTTCTTGGCAGGTGTTACAGCCTGTATGTCCCCAAATATGGGATCAGAAGTTATTCTTATTTGACGTTCTATGAAAGTGACAACGTCCAGAAAACGTGCTCTTTGACCAGTTCTTTCAAGAATTTCATTTGCTTTAACTCTCCATTTTTCTCTAAGCTTGTAAGGAAGCTTTTGAATCAACATTCTTAAATTATTTGGCATGTTCAACTCTTCTAAATACAGCAATTCCTCCATTGCATTGCAACATTCTCTTAAGAACAGACCATATTTCTTTAGAGCTGCGGAGTCTTCTGCCTTGATGTTTGGCCAGTCAGACACCTTGTCCATGTAAGCTGCAGTTACCTTGTGCTCGTTCCCAAAATGCTCTTTAAGTAGCTTTCTGGCTAGCACGTACCCTCTGTCTGCTGTTAAATGAAGACAACTACGAACCAAGTCCCTAGGTTGCCCCCTGGTGTATTGTTCCAAATAATACAAACAGTCCCTTTATTGCTAGTTTTGGATTCTACACAATGTTCAAAAGCCTTGAAAAAAGGAATTGAACTGCAGTGGATTACCATCGTAGACTGGGATTTCTCTACTTGGCAGTAATTGAGCTGTTTGCATTTGAACCAAAACAGATGTGATCTCATTTTGTTGTTTCAATAAGCTATACATGTTTCCAACTTCCTGTTCCCCATGAGATAAATTCTTGCTGCTTTGTGCTGCAAGTGTTAAAGTCGGTTCTTTAGCTGCAGGTTTTAATCTTTGCAAAGTGAGGGATTGGCTTGGTGGGACAAAGACTCCAGTCTCTGTGTGGTCTAAATCAACTGAGACAGGTTTTTCCAAACATGCTGGTACGGATTTCTCCAAATCTGACACCTTTGTAATTTGCTTAAATGACACCTCTGTTTCTTGCAGTTGAAGATCTTTTACTTTGGGTTTTGTACCCGTTCTTATGTATGACTCCATGCCATCTGAACACCGGGAGACCAATGCACTACTTTTAGTACTACCCTCTAGCACAGACAGTCTAGCATTAGCAGCAGCAATTTTGGTGATCAACTCTAATTGTTCCTTTTTTACTTTTAAGCAAATGTTCTTGTTCTTCAAGAGCATGCTTCTCCTTTAAAGCTGCAGCACATGCTACTAATGCAGCCTTTTGTGCTTCAGCTTTTAGTCTTGCAGAAGATGTTGAAGACTTGCTAATTGCAGTAAATAAAGAACCCTTTTTACTCTGTGAGCCTCTTGATTCAACATTAGAAATGCTGTCATGTGGTTCAATATGTGGCTCATCTTCCTCTACTCTTTGTGAAGCCAACCAGATCTCAGTAGCACACATGAAATCTTTAACACCCAACATTTTAGCTTGGTACCATGTTTCATGATTTTGTGCTTCTTCTGCAGGCAATAAAGCTATCAACTTGTTATGAGTCTCCAATGTCTCATCATGCAAACTCAAGAACCTTTTATACTCAGAATCAACTTCATTTAAACACTGTTCATTTTTCAGTAAGTTGATGTTTTGTCTTAGTTTGCTAAGCTTATTTAGCTTTTTCTTCCTTTCTTCTTCTAAGTTACCAATCTTCATGACCAAAGCTTTGGCTGTTAATTTAACTTCCCTTTTTTCAGCTGATCTATAACCCAAAGCAAAGTTCTGTTCACATTGCAGCTCAACACCAACATTTTCCTCTTCCGCCATGACAAGTGGAACGTCTTAAACCTTTGTCCAAAACAAACCCTTAAGAAATTTCACCTTCACAAGTCACTGTCTTTATTCTTTAATGGCTAAGCCCAGTGTTCGAGGTTACCTCTTGTGCTTCACTGTACTTTTACCACACTGTTGCTCCTCCAATGTGATGACGCTCCTTCGATGCGCACCTCCTTTTCAGCGATGAGCTACTCCTTCCACTGCGCGCTGCTGCTCCAGTGATGAAGTTGCCAGATGCCTACCCCAATGGCAGGACGCTCGCTGCCCCTTCCGCTGTGTGCCGCCGCTCCAGCGATGAGGTCGTTCAGCGGATCCAACGCTGAAATCTCCTGCCCCAATGACAGGATGCCTGCCGCCCCTCTGACGAGCAGTGCTCTGCTGCGAGTCGCTCTTTCTGCTACGCACCGCCGCTCCAGAGATGAGTTTGCCAGATGCCTGCCCCAGTGGCAGGACTCTCGTTGCTCCTTTCGCTGCCGCTCCAGCGATGAGGTAGCTCAGCGGATCCAATGCTGAAATGTCTGTTCCAGTGGCAGAACGCCCGCCGTTCTTCCGCCGTGTCCCACACCTTTTGCTCTGAGCTGCTTCCTTGATGTGCGCTGGTCTGCCGCCCGCCGCTCCAGCGACGATCCTTCAGATGCGCACCGCTCTTCGACGCGTGCTGACCTTTCAGCGACGAGGCCGCACAGCTGATCCAACGAAGACACCTCTGCCCCAATGACACAACACCCGCCGCTGTCTGCTGATGTGCTGCTCGTTCTATGATGAGGGAAGGACAGCCAGATCCCATGCAGAAACTCTCCGTGCTTCTTTCAGATGCGCCGTTGCGCGCTGTTCCTCCAGCGATCAGGAAACAGCTGATCCAATTACGCCTCTGCTGCCTTGATTGCAGAGGACGCCAACCTTCCTTGGCCGACGGGACAGTTTTTTACCTTGAAATGTAGCGCCAATGCCCTATACATTGGCACTACCTGGTTGCTGTTGCGGGTGGTCATTACGTGTGCTTAAAGAAATGCAGCTTGAGTTTATTTCTGATTATGTTTATTATGTTGTCTTGTTCCAAAATGTCCATGATCCATTTACAGCAGTTAAAGTGGGTTTCAGTGAATGCATTACTTGCCCCAATGACAGTCCGCAGAGTCCTTTACACACAGCCACAGTCCTCACCACACAGTAAAAAACTGTTTGTCCCATCCAGCCACACCTGAGTCCAATCTGTGTTGGCTTAAGTAGGCTGGTGCTTCCACAAGCAATTAACCAATAACATGAGGCAAAGCCTCCTCTCAAGTGCGCAAAAAGAAATGACACATATGGCTCCTACATCTATTATGGACATCAGAACACCCTACCATACACAAAATGTCAGTAATCAGAGCATTATGTGTTTATGTTTATGTATTTAGCACTCTTTTGTCCAAAGCGACTTACAAGTGATTATATCACCGAGCAAACATGTTAACAGAAAAGAGAAACCGTAAACAAGAGGATAAACACATACAACATGCTTTAAAGACCTGCAGATACCCGACATGGGCGATAAACAAAGGAAAACAACAAACACAACAGAAAGAAAAAAACAACAACCAAAACAAAGAACCAGAAACCCAGAAAGTCAAGAACCAAAACCAGTGATAACCCTACCATACATCAGAGGCATAACAGAAAAAATAAGAGCAACAATGAAAAAACACAACGTAAACACACCAACAAAACCATACACAACAGTTAGAAACAGACTAGTACACCCAAAAGACAAGATACCAGCTGGACTTAAATGTGGAGTTGTTTATGAAATCCCATGCAAACTCTGCTATAAAACATACATAGGAGAAACCGGACACCAACTCAACAAACAACAGAACATAGAAAGGAGTGCGAGAAAGAAACAAGTTGAAAACACACAAGAGCAGCAAAACAAGCAGCAGAAAGCACAATAAAGAAGTCAGCTGTAACAGATCACTTGCACAAGACAAAACCATATAATGGACTGGGGCAACACAAGGATCATAAACACAGAACAACAGAAATACAAAATATGGACAAAAGAAGCTATCAAGATAAGGAGACGTGGATGTGAGACCATGAACAGAGGCGATGGAGTTTACACATTGGATCGCGCATGGGACGGCATCATCGGAGAGGGGAGAGGGGGCAGCAGAGGGCAACAACGTCCTCTGCTGCCCGCGGATAAACGGAGTAGGAAGTGACGCCACCATCGGCGTCAGCCTGATGATGTTTTGCAGTCGGCAAACGAAACTGTCAGCAAGGTAAAGAGAAACCTGTCCTGTGTTTTAAAAAAGAACCAAAAAATGGAATTAGAAGCCAAACACAGAACGTACCAAAGAAATCAGTCATTCACACATTCACACACTGGAGGGGATGAGCTACGATGTAGCTTTTCAGAAAAGGGAGGTGGTAAACCTGCAGTGAGACATTCATCTCAAATCCACATGAGCAGGTACAGAAATCCAGAATGCAAATAGGGAATTTGCATAAGAAAATGTGGGATGTGACTAAATGCGTCTTTGGTTTTGCTGACATGTGACATCTGCAGTAGAGGGAGGTCTGGGTTTCTGTGAATGTGAGTTATCCTTCTCAGACATGAAGGTAATCAACTTCACAACTGGATGCATTCACAGCATCACTCATCAGTATGAGGACATTCAAACAGATCACATTAAGTGTATCATCATCACTATTGCCTTTATGTGTGAGAACAATTTATTTTCTTAGCTACTACAAGGACTAAAACATAATCGATTTGAGTAACAAGCAACATCTTCAGTGAAACCTCACATCCTGGAAATTACAGAGCATCCTACAAGTAAAGTATGTAGAAAATACATTTCACTTTTTTTATTTAAACACAGCAGTGAACATGGAAGAAACATATTGCCTACCAGAATATTATCTATGTGCATTTGCTCTAAATTATGCTTCTATTGTGTAAAACCAAGGGGTAAACTCCCCCTTTATCCACTAGGTGCTGGATCCAAAATGGAGCATGTTAACGCCGTTCACAGCAGAAATAAACATGTTTACAATCTGAAACAAAAAATAATAATTTTGGGTTTAATAGGTCCAGTTTATCTGAGGGGAGTGGATTTTTCTGTAGCTCATCTGTTTAGATATCATCGAAGTTAGAAATGATGAATAATTAGGTGCGTGTCCTTTTCATTAACAGGTAACAGATGAGCCATCAGCGCTAGCAGCTTGCCCTCCCATGGAAGGCCTCAGCCTCATGTGAAAAGTGTTACAGCCTAGAACGCAAAGGGTGGCAGAGTTGCTCAAAAGTGGTTTTCGAGCTGAGAGGGTCCGCTAACCTCCCTTAGCTTCAGTTAGCTCTGTTAGTTTATAGCTACATCAGCTCAGAGTTTTTGTGGTGTCAGTCATCTGCTATGGTTACACCCATGGCTAATGTCTCAGTCAAATAAAAGCCTTATACTTTTCAAAATTTTATAACCTGGTCCTTTTTTCTTTGTTGCCCTCAAGCTGGATGGAATAGACTAAAATATTCAGATCCACTTATGTTCAATCACTGGTTGTTCAACAAAATTACAGGTCTTCATTCCACCATACCGTTGCTGAGTAGCCGGAAAGGGCTGGCAGCAGGACTGTACTGGGCAGGCAAAGGTAGAAATTCTCTTATCAAAGAAAAAGACAGACCGTAGAAAAGAAAAGGACACAAATAGAGGTGGTGAATTGAATGAACAACCATTCTCAATTTCCTTTAATCCATTAATGTATTTTTGATCATTAAAAATAAAAGTTGGTGAAAACCCTGCTGTTGCATGATGAATGACTTTAAATAGTGAAAATGGCTCAAAACAATCCAAAAATCATTTAGGCCAATTGTATCAATGAAAAACATTTTCTTCAGATGGGATTCTTTGAGTCTGTGTCCTTCATACTCAGAGTCAGACACAGTAATGTATTTCTGTTTATCTTCTTCTAATAATCCTAATCGGCCATTAAGAAGCTTCTCAAAAGCATAAAAACAACATGTGATTGTTTCTGAGTGAGTTCATTTGTTAATCCAACCAAGTGGAGTCCTACCAAAGGCAGACTGACACTTCAAATTAATTTAAACTCTGATGAAGATTATTTTTATTGCCTGGGACTCATGAGCCTTGGTTTACCACTATTTCTATCCTATTTTTGTGAGATTGCCCAATTTAACCTTTCATTAATGTACTGTAAATGATGAGATCAGCTGTTGTAAGAAAAGCTTTGGATAATATGAAGTAGTGGTAGGAAGTGAGTCATGCGTTATGCACTACATTTACATGATGTGACTCACTATAAGAAATAAGTAAACACATGACATAAGGAAACACATTTACTTTAAAACCGAAATAATAAAAAATAAGCTGCTGTAGTTGTATTGTAAACTAGCAAATCATAATAGACTGTAATATTCAAGTGAACAAATCAGTTTTGGGTAACATTTTGCAACAAGGGCCTCTTTTATTAATGTTGCATTAAGGCCCTATGTCCTACCCTTAATGACAGTTAGTAGTTGACAATATCAGGAATTTTAATGAAGGGATACTTTGTTATTAATGCCTAACGTGACAATGTGTATATTCCCTGGCAATAGGGGGCAGTACATACCTAAATCATTGCAAGCAAGCTGTACTTTTGTGTTTGAGTAAGACTTTACCAACGGATGGCCATTAGGGTCAAAAATCCCTGGGAGCGCAACCTCCAGTAAAACAACAAGCACATCAGACTCCCTTTCATCACTGGCAACGAGTGAAGAGGTAAATGTGTAAAATGTTTATTAATGTTTGTTACAAATAAGTAAATGCATTTTTCCTCACAGGCTCCCGTAGGTCACATCACGTCTAACACAGCGTTGCCCAGAGTGCATTATTAGAGACAATGTGTAGTTTTTACTGTTAATCTCTGGAAATATAAATCTAAATGTTGTTGAAATTGAATTAATCATGCCCATTTGTTGGAAAATATTGGTGGCTTTGTAACATATACTGTAACCTTAAAAATGTGGTCTAAAATACATGGGAGCAGGTCTATAAAGGGGCCCTTACTGTAGAGTGTTACCCAATTTTTTTATCAATTGTGATAGTTCCAAAAAAAAAAACAACACCTGATGTAAATTAATATGCAAATGGCCACAACTAAAATATAGAATTAAAGTGCAGTTTTGTCATATTTTAAGTTCATTTATTTGAGCAAAAAATGTTTTGTCGACTTCAAGGAAAGCTCAATACATATTAAAATCATAAGCCAGAATCATAGAAAGTGTCTAAAAATAGATATAAAAATTCTGAAGAGTTGATCAATTTTAAGGGTTTCTTTCTTCTTTGAGCAATTTAAGTGAACAAACTGTAGCAGACTAGTAATTCACATGCTGTGAATAAACACATGGCAAACCTACAGAAGGACATCATGAAAGAAATGTTGATATTTGTTGTCCATTTAAAGGGAAATCTCTGCTATGTTTATGGACAGTCAATGAAAAAGTTGTGTTTCTTTTTGGTTTTTCTCAACACATAACTTCCTGATCAGCCTCTATTCACAGAAATGGTTCACACCCTTCAGGATTTATGAGCAGACTGCAAGTTCAAGTTGAGCCCAACGTTGCTGCTGTCTTAAAGCAGCTCCAGCCTCTCAAGTTTAATGATTAATACACTTATTGTTTGAATGCTGTTAAGCATTCAAACTATTGTTTTCCTGTTTTTCTTTATTCTTCTGCTTCTTCTTCTTCTTATTCTGCTTCCGTACACTTTTTGAACCTCTTCTTCTCCTTCAAATTTTGAGCTATTTCAACAATTTTATATCAAAACGTTCAGCTCGTTAAGCTCTTTCCGGCTTTTACTTTTGGCATTGATATCTTTAAAAATTTTCGAGTTATTAAGCTTTTTCTGCGAAAATTTTGGATATTTAGGATGGAAAAACTGACATATTTGTTAAATAATCAGAAGACCAAATTCTATGAAATCTGGAGCAAGTGGATCTTATTCATTTCCCCCTTAAGAGTGGACTTTATGTGATTCAATCTGTTAATTAACCTTTTGTAACCTAGCAATTTCATTTTTTTTTGGTAGCAGCACAGGCAACCCCTCAGTTCCTGGTTATGTTTACTGTTCCATATAATTGTGTTTAATCCTTTTACTATTACAGGTTCCCCTCTCGAGCACAGTCTCTTTTTCAGTTGTTTAAGACATTAAGGGACTCTCCTTTATACTCCTCGGTGAAGGATGGGATGCTTTCACCGTCCACTATTCATCGTGGATTCAAGTGGGGAGGGGGAAAGGAAAAAAAAAACAACTGGAATGATCATGTTCCTATGTCATTTACATCTTGTTTTGTTTATAGATATATGTTCATTCCAAATAAAGATTTAATCAAAAAAAAAAGAGAAAGCAACTTTTAAACATTTTGTAGTTTTGATGGTTAATTTATTACTGCTTATTGTTTAACTATTCCTTGTCTTGATTATTATTATTATATTGTTTTTTATATTTACCTTGCATTATGGGCCTTTTTGGATCCATGATGCGTGACAAAAGAAGGTGCATCTCGAAATCAGTCTCGGCAGGAGTTTTGATAGGTAATTTTTCATTTATCCCATATTACCTTAAAGGACGACACACACATAGAGAGAGAGTAGATTAATCATTTGTAATGTCCATGAGCGCGAATCAACATGTGAGAAGCTGGCTGCAGAAATCCCTCCATGGAGCTAACCAGGCCCCCTTTGCTCCTGGGGAAAGCCTTCAGCTCACCAGCTCTGCATGCCCGCATCCTCCACCAAAATGTTAGGTAATATTTAATCTGCATAACCCTGGAACCTGAAATTAACACACATGACAAAAGGAAGACATTTTACCATGAGTCCCCAAAATAATGGAGAGTTAACGCAGGGGAAACCTCCTCCGAGGCTGTCCCCACGTCACTCCCCTGTGTTCTCTGTTTGCCAGGGGTTTTATTTAGCAAAGGCGGGGCCTTCTCAGGTTACAGAGGTACAGAGGTTTCTTTGGAAATCCACAATCAACATCCTGGAAATCCACAATCAACATCATTGACTGCAAACGAGCTTCTCTGCTCAACCTTTCATGAACAGCCACAGTTGGCAAACACAGAGATTCATGAAGTGTTAATAACAAAAATTGGGCATCTTTTAGGCCTCAAAAAGATACAATTATAAAATACCCAACAGGTTTATTCCTATTTCCTTTTGAATACCACCATAATGTAAAATGTAAGCCAATGTAAGAGTTGGTAAAATAACATTTGTATGAGCAGCTGTAAAATATTGGTTATTTTTGCTGTTTTAAAGGTCTTGTTCAGTGATAAACTATGTACTACTCATAGGAAAATGATAGGAAACCACATGGGTCGAAAAAACCTCTCCCTTTTACGTCACTTGGAAAATTTGCAGTTATGGACTCACCCACATTGGCTTACAGCCATGAGATGGAGAGAGCATGTGTCCCGGCTAATAGAAGCTATCTATGAGCATAAGCAATAGCACAATACGGTAGAACACTTTTGGGTTTGTGTTATTTGTGGAGATAAAATCATTAACTTTGAATTTTTCATCCAAGGCATTGGGGTTTCCAGGATTTTGAGTTATGTTAACAATGGCAGCAGAAGTGTTGTTTTGCTGTGAGCCAATCAAAGGGGATGCATGTGCACATCATGAGTATTAATGAAGAAGACTACTTCTTTCCATCCAACACTCCTCTGATAAACTTTAACCCAAAGAATCAGGAGTGTGAGGAATTAACTCCACAGAAAACGAGTCACGACTCAAAAGGTGTTACTTCAGACTAGAGATCACAGCAGATTTATAGAAAAAAAGTGAATGAGAAGCTTTTAGGATGACAACACTCAAATATGGGTGTCAGTCTGTTTGAACAAGTCATTTTTAAAACTATCTATGATCAGTTTTTTTTTGGTACTGTGATTACTGTTGGTGAGAACATGAATAATTTTTTGAGACTGTATCCTGTTCACTGGGAAAAACAAAATGTGACTGACTTGCATAACACACAGTAAACAACACAGTTTGAAATAAATGCACCTTTTCTTTTTACTTTGTCAACTAGTTATGGAATCAAGCTCTGCATAATCACAAAGTGTGTACTTATGCTGAAATGTATGTTTGCAGATTGTTTCAGGCAGAGTAGATGAGTAAATGTGGAGGATTCCTTCTGTCCTCATGACAGATTGTTGGCTTTGCTACAGCATGTAAACCACCAACCCTCTTCACCTTCCTCTGGTAAAAAATAACTTCATATCGGAGCCTAACTGCCAACATGTGAGATGCATTATATGTTGGAAGATGGGGAGAAAATGCAAGGAAATGTTTATCTTTTCTGATGTTCTTAAATGGTCCTGGGTGTACTCGATCAGTGAGGTCCTGTGTAATGACAACCCATTGTGAGCTTTCCTGATGCACAGTTTTCATCTGTCTCCTCACAAAATAGCTAGGTTTTTTAAAATTTCCTGTAACCCAGTTTCACTTCTGTTTATTGTGACGTCGAAGAAGCTATAAATGTGTTAACTTTTATTGTCCTCGAGTCTATTTATGCAGTGATAATTGCAGCACAATCTACTGACATTTTATCCAAAGAGAATTATAAGTGAGGAAAACACAGAACTTTCAGCATTTTGACAAAAGGACACACTGACATGTGAATTTGAAAAGGTGAGATTTGATCCAACAACCCTCTGATTCAAGAGAGGATCTATCTTCCTAAATGGGGCTCAGAAAGTAAACGCTTTTTAAATGTTGGCAAGCAGTATCAGCTTTTAGTTTCTGATTTATTTCTGGGACATTGTCTCTCACTTTACTACAGGACTGCTGGCTCTCCAGCTATGTTTATGTTTATGTTTATTTATTTAGCAGACGCTTTTATCCAAAGCGACTTACAATTTATAACCTATAGGGCGTGTTGTGATCTGTGGGGGAAACCGGAGTACCTGGAGGAAACCCACGCATGCATGGGGAGAACACGCAACTCCACGCAGAAAGGCCGCAGACGAGTTTCGAACCTGCAACCTTCGTGCTGCGAGGCAACAGTGCTAACAACTGCGCCACCATGCAGCCATTTAAGCTATGGCGAGGTAATGTTTTTATTTACAACCACTTGGCAGCTCAAAACTAGTTGTTCCCTCCAAGTGATTTTATGCCACTTCAAAGTCCCCATAGGCACATAAATTCTAAAAATCACAGAATTATAAAATTAGAATTATAAAACTCTCAAGATGTTTCTTTCTTCAACAAATCAGCTGGTCATAAAACAATTAAATGAAAACATTAAAGGAGCTTTAAGGTCAGAATCTAAATAATCACATTCTTTTGGTTTTCAGTTTATGCAAAAAGAAGAAAAAGAAAACCAGTTCACTCAGCTGACAGCAGGAGAGGTGTCTATGTTCATTTACTATGATTTAATTTAGAATTGATTCAAGGAAAGCAAACACTTTAGTGAACAGGACAGCAGTTCCACATTTAGTTGTGGTTTAAAATTAAACACAGCACATATTGTCAAGAACCT
>SSNQ01034346.1:298832-308306 GCA_006942095.1 Nothobranchius kuhntae
GAATTTGTCTGACTAATGATTCCAACATTTACTTTAAGCACTAACAAGGCTTTACCATTCATTAATAGCAATAATAAGATATCAGTGTGGCTGAGCTTACCTGCTTCAGGGTGGTGTTGGTGTGGATGTTTCATCAGAAGCTCCAGGGTGCATCTAGACACATACAGATAACATGTTACAGACAGGTGAGTCAAACTTTCTTTATAGCCACGCCTCCAAGTTGGGGGTTACTGTCCGGAGTGCCCCAATGACCACGGACACCACCAATGTCTCTTCACTCTTCAGGCTTTCTCTAATTCTTCTTTGGGGCCCTGGTACTTCTCTAGTTTCTTGTTTTCCTTTTTCACACAAATGTTAAAAAAAAGAAAATACAGATTATTGTTACAATATCTGTATGGTGGAATCTGGTAATTTATGTGAAACTTACATTACAGAAGACAGATGAAAACAAACAGGCAGAAACCTAGTAAATAAGTCTAAGCATCTGAGAGAGCCGCTTGGACCCATTGTCTCACATTTAGACTGACAGCGACAAAATTAATGAAGTCCTAAGATCATTATTTAAACATCACATTAAAGACCAAAAATGGCTTCTTCTTACTGTGGCAAGTAGAAATCCTGGTGAAAAGTATGTCTTAAGATGCTAAAAACTCAGATGAAGCTGAGGACGATTAATTATTAATCCTGCTCCAGTGAAATCCTCTGCTGACTTTGTTAAACAGCGTTTGTGGTTTGGAGTGTAACTGTGCTGATATGTTGGATTATTAGAACATCTGTTAGTGCATCACTGTTTGTGCTGTACAATTGTGTATCTCCTCTTGGATTAACATCTGTGTGTGTGTGTGTGTGTGTGTGTGTGTGTGTGTGTGTGTGTGTGTAGTGGCTGGACTGTTGCTCACAAACATAATTAGCTCTTTAATCTGAGTCTCTGAGCAGAAACAGGAGGGATTTGAAAGTAGCTCAGCGGTTCCCTGCTGCTGCTTGTTGCTGAGAGAAACCTATCTCATGTTCCCAATTAGCCGATTCAGAAGCTACCGGACATTTAAATGCACTAAATATTCCAAAGTGAGGAAGTATTTGCTGGCTGCGTGATGACTAAAAATGAGGAATTTAGCTTTTTCACCAGACTATTTAGCTTTCATTAGATTCAGTATGAGCAAGCTGCAAGCTTTGGACTGTTTAAGGAAATTAATGCAAATATTGAATTCCAAATATGAAAGAATAATTAATTCATGCCACAAACAAGAGAATGCTTGGAAATAAGTTGAGCATTTTTGGTTGTAATTCTGTCTGCAACTCATGAAGAAAATGTATCAAATCATTTTCATCAGTCTTTATCTTTTAGAGTAAATGACTGATAAACATCTACTTCTTTAAAGAATATTTATATTGGCTGTTTTCCTTCGAGTCTTCATTTGACATTTTCCAATCGACATCTAATCAGAACCTGATTGTAGCACTGCTGGTCCAAAGGTCTCGCTAATTTTCATCATAAAATATTTGTCTTTTATCGTTGACCCTGACGAATGATGATTTATTTTATTTGTGAGAACAAAACACCTGATTATGGCAGTAACATCCCTATGCTGAGACTTGGGTAGGTTAGCTCAGGGAAAGGTGTGAGCAAATGTAGTTGTCTCTATATTTGTTTCACTCCGAAACATTTTGTGAGTGCTGCTTCTTCCACTGCTTTACAAAATAAACCAGAAAAAGTGCAGCAGCTGAGGATAAACAGATTAGGTAAAACTGAAATGATTACCCTTTAGACTGTGGGAAACCCCCCCCACACACACACACACACACAAATTATGGTCTGATTTGTTGACATTTTATGGTTTTCAAATGTCAGCTGAAGCCTTGAACTCAAGCAGAAACTTTTAGATAATTTCAATCACAACTGAAAATGTCCACTCTTGTTTATTGATGAATCTTTGATTGAGATTTTGATTATTTAGATGAGTGATTCTAAACTTTTTGTACCTTGAGAACCCCCCAAAACAAGCCAGAACCCCCAAACCCCAACTCCTACCCACTTAAACACATCAATAGTGATTCATTACCAACTTCATATAATGTAATACATTGCAGTATCACAGTATGTCACGTGATCAGGAAGCAGAAAATCCATGTGTTAGGAGATCGTTTTGGGCCGCTACTGTAAAAAAAGTGAGGAGCGAACCGAAAAAGCTTCTGCCGATGACAATTCGACAACGTATTATGAAAGAATGGATAATGCTCGAAATATGTAGATTCTTCCTGATGTAAGAGGTGAGTCTCCTCTTCGTTTTGTTAGTTTTGGCGTCGACGTCATCATAGTGCGCAATGTTCTATGACTTTAAAAATAACAGTAAAAACGCTGGCAGTGAAGGGCTTTACTGATCAGGAATCAGCTTGCATTGAATGAGTTAAATGAATTTCAAACACAGATTTTTGACAAAAGGTCAAAGGTCAGCATTTTCTGTCTGGGGTCATTTCACTGCCTCACCACCACCTCAATCCATCTCCTCCTTCACCCATTAACCGCCCAACACTCCACTCTTATGCGTTTTCCCCGTCATGCAAATATTTTTTATTTGGGAGCGATCATTTACTAACGAGCAAAAGGAGAGGATCAGAGATTGACCAGACTTTCATGTTTGATTAAGTGTCTGTAAACACCTAATTGAGTAAAAATCTGTTAAAAGACACTTCCTCTCTGAGACCTTTCCTTCTTCTCTGCTGCTGCAGCAGAACTTGGTTTGACTTTTCGTTAATGTTTTGAAGATTTTCAGAATGTCTGCAGAAGTGTTTTTTTCTAGGGTTAAATGTCTTCATAAACACCATCTGGGCCTAGTAGGTGGCAAGACGCAGAAAAAAAATAGTTACAATAATAAATACCCCATTTTTCGAAGCGGGGAGACAATGATTGTAATGCCTGATGAGTCCGATTTACATACTGATGCTGAAGAAGCCAGCGTGACACCTCCATCAGACTCCTGACATAATTTGCCAACTATTTCAAAGTTTTCGCCTTTTATTTCTGTTTTTTTAAGCTACTCTTGATTTCTAATTTAATATGTCAAAAGTTCAGTGTCTGAGTAATTAATAAACATTTTATGAAGTATTTTCTGATTTGAACATTCTCTTAATTGTTATAACATTTAAATAGATATCTCTATGTATTAAATATTTAGCAACCTAGCATACATTTACACACAGTTAATTACAAGTGGAAATAGGTAGATAGGCAAGGCAGCTTTATTTATATTGCTAATTTGCTAAAAACTAATAAATCAGATTTCTGTAATCCGATAATTTTGCTAATACACCTATTATTTTATGTTCCTTATATTTATATTAAAGTACTGCAGCCAATCTGTAACAATCTATTTGGAGGCAGATGATTTGCTGTGGTATAACCTCTGGAGGTAAAAGTCAAAAAAGGAGATACATTAAAGTTACTGGGCTGTCAGATGTTTTCTGCACAACCAATGAAAGTAGTTACATCCTTCTACTCTTGCGTGATAAAGATTCAACATGTAATCAGACATCTAACAGGATGGCCTTCAGCATAAATCTGTGTAATTAGAAAACATTGTTTTGACACATTGTTTCCAGTGGGAGGTAAGGTACAGATGGGAGAAATGTTTTATGTTGTCATTGTGAGTCAGAGTGCCTCATTAAAGGAGAAAGTGATTTGTTGTTCTATAATGAAGCTGAAATTCTGACCTGTGTGCTGACTGATTACTTACCATAAAAAACATAAATCAGCCTTTTTGTCCACAAAGTGTGACTTTAAAAATGCAATGAAAAGTTCATGGTGTCAAAATATTTGCTAAACAATCCTTCATTACTGCCCTTGTAGTGCACTCTCATTCTGATTTCAAATGCATGGTGTGCATTTTACTACATCCTGGGGTATCAGGTGTCACAGCCATGTAGAAAAAAGCCTGGGTTTCATTCAAAACCCATTAGTGTCAGTCAAAAAGGTCTCAGGGCAAAATAATAATAAAACGTCAGACAAAAGGTCTCAGGCAAAAAGCTTCAGGAAAACAGTCAAACCAAAAGCCTTTAGAATTTATTTTTTTCTTCTTCCCAAAGCTGATTTTCCTGATTCATTTTTGTCTGATGGCTTTTGTCTGAGACCTTTTTGACTGACACTATTTAGTCCTAGCCTGGCCTGCCAGACTCATCCTCTGTTTAATTCTGCACAGAGAAAGAGTCTGGTAACTCACAGGCAGAGAGGCACTTGAGGGCGGGACTAGGCAGCTCAAAAATAACCAGTCGGAAAATGGATGAAATGCCGACTGTACCGCGCAACGTTGTAGTTTTGTAGTTTTAGTCAAAAATGGCATCTGGCAATGACACAAACATCTTTTTTTTTTTTAGAAGAAAGGCTTTTAGCACTTCTACTTGTTGTGGTTTTAAAGACATTCAAGTCATTTAGAACAGAGGAAAGAGCCGCAGCAAGCTCCAGTTCAGTCGCCATGTTTATGACAAACTCGGCATTGTGGTGTGTGACGTACGCTACTCGGCACTGACTGGCTCGGTTAGAATTCTCACGGGGTGGGGTTATTTGAATATGAGAGTCCCCAGACCCTTTCTCTGTGCAGCATTAAACAGAGGAGGAGTCTGGAAGGCCAGGTTAATTTAGTCCAGGGGTTGGCAACCTTTTCCCATCAAAGAGCCAATTATTACCCGTTTCCCAAGAAAACACTGGGAGCCACAGCAGCCGAGAGCTGCTTTAAGCATGACAACAGGTGACAGCAGCCAAGACCATTCACTCATGTATGTCGAAGTTATTTTTCAACAGAAGATTAATAAAAACAACTTGTATAAAATTGATCCAGATGTTGTAGCCTGTCTGTGGCTACAATATTTTGATATTTTTCACCCTATTAGTGGTTTCTAGTTGAGCAGGTGCCGCTTTTTGATGCATCACACGTCTCCTTTTTAAAACATGTTTAAACAGCTCAGAATACAAATTCAGACTCTGTCTCGTTGGATTATTATAATTTATACTGAATGAACCTTTACATTTAAACAATGTTGAAAAGGTAAGAAAAGAATCTGATCAATTAATATTTTCCTCTTATTTACAGTGACAGAGATAACGGCACAGTGCACATGGCTCTGGTGTTAATCAAGTTTAATTTTACCTCTTTGCAACAAGAAGGCAAATTATTTAAATGGCAGGATTCGCACTGACCGGACATTTCCCGTATTTGACCGATTATTTTGACAGAGAGAGAATGGAAAGACCCCGACACATGCAGATGCACTGACATTTCAATCATTACGCACATCGCGGAGGTAGCTAAATCATTCAAGAAAGATTCCCATCACAACATCTGAGCTGGACACTGCTCAGCGCAGCTTGCTGTCAGCATGCAGGTAAGCTGGACAGCAAGCTGAAGATGTGGAGATTGGGGACTTGGAGCGCGTTGCAGAATCAGAGCGTATACGGGAAGATTCCTCTCACTGAAGCGAGTGTTTTCCAAACTCTGTCTCTCAGAGAGACTTGTCACCTAGAAAATGTTCAATGATTATGAAACTTTAGCTGAATAGCGCTTGTTCCTGTCTCCAATGTGGCGATGCATCCCTGAGCCTGTCTGAGGCAAAGGCCAGAATCTCATATCCTCTTCAGCTCAGAAAGCGCCTATAGAGACATCTGATTACGCACAAGCAGGTGTTAACCTGATCTCACGTGAGACTGGGTTGGACCTGTTCAAGTTTACGCAGACAATCTTTACATTTAGCATTGGCATACCATTGTAATTTCTGTAAACTATAATTTGTACATATGGAGCAGAAACAAATTGTAACTGTAACTGTTGCTGCCTCTTGGCCAGGACTCCCTTCAAAATGAGGGTTTTAATCTCCTTCTAGGTTCAATAAAGAATAAATAAAAAATAGAGATAATAAATGAATGCGATAAAATATATTTTAATTCAATAGTCATTCATTCATTTACAAGCACAGAAAGCCGTACCAGATGGATGAAAGCCGCGGGTTGCCGACCCCTGGTTTAGTCAAAAGTCTTATTTGAATGAAACCCGAAGCTTTTCTTTTTTTTTGTTTCATTTATTATTAAAATAGAAAAAAAAAATAATACTAACAAATAAAATGAGGTTTCTCAAACCAAGAAAATGAAAAGGGAACAGAAAGAAGAAAACTTATGTTATCTGCCCCTTTTTAACTAAAATGACATTTTTACACTGAAATAACAATAATTATATATTAGCCTATAGAAAGTAATTGCTAGACTGGTTAGCTAACTTGAGTTCAATTTGTAAAGAAGAAAGGAAAAATTAATAGTAATAATTCAAAAAGCTATATGATTTTTGCACATATATTCATACATTCATACATATATCCATTAAAGTGCATCGCATGCCTATATGGTCGCACATACTTCATCTATACATTCACATATAGATATACACACATATCCATACATATACACATAAACAAACATACATACATATTTATACATACACACACAAATATACCTACACACATCTTCTATAGTTTTATTTATGTATTTATTTATTTTTATATAAAATTGAATTGCACGTATATGATTCCAGTATTTCATTTTTAATTAGTTTTTTGAAAGTAAATATCGTTTTCGCATCCTTGATTACGTTACCTAGCTTATTCCATATTTTAACTCCATATATAGAGACACAGCGCTCTTGTATAATCATTCTATGCTTAGGTATTGTAAATAATTCACGTCCTTTTAATTCATATTTACTCTGTCTTTTTATAAATCTTCTAGGTAAATTTTTAGGAAGGGTTTTTTTGTTTGCATTATACATAAATTAAAAAATATTGTAGTCCACTAAGTCATAGAATTTTAATGTTTTTGTTTTTATGAATAATGGGTTAGATGGATCTTTGTAATTACTCCTTGTAATGATTCTTATTGCTTTTTTTTTGCAATATATAGATAGAATTTGTATAAGTTATATATGTTGTGCCCCAGATTTCTATACAATAGTTCAAATATGGTGCAATAGGTGAATTATATAATAAATATAGGGAGCTATCTTCGGTTGACCATTTAACATTGCAATTGTTTTAGCTATTTTAGTTTTCACATTGTTTATATGTGGCTTCCAAGATACATTTTCATCGATTATAACTCCCAAAATGTTTACTTCTTTTACTCTTGTAATATTAATATCATCTATATTTACTAGACTTGTATCATTTGAGTTACTTTTACTAAATACCATGAAACATGATTTATCTGTGTTTAATGAGAGTTTATTCCCATCAAGCCATAATTTTTTTCTATGGTCTGATGTCTGACACCTGAGGATGTCCTAAATTGTACACAATACTAGTAGCACTGACATCAATCTTGGAAATGAATGCAGAAATTAAAGCTGCTATACGCTATACTATTTTGACTAAAAACGCATGGAAACTGATATGTTTTCTGTGTTTCTACTTCATGGCAACATGGCCCAATAAGCTAGGTATTGACAAGTGTCCTAAAACATAGTTTTGTTACTTTTTGCTACACTTCCAATCCCCACCAAACGGTAGAACGATTGTTCTGTTGTAAACTATGCACAACATTAAAAAAACAACACTGATCTAAAGTTCAAATTACTCTGGGCAAATAGGGTAATTTCTCTTGATGACATATATTTTCAGACAAGTACAAATATTCTGTTTGCATTTTCTTTTGGCTGTTAATGTCATGATAGCAGAGGAGGTTGGACCCAGGATGCAGAAGTACCCAGAACGACTCAAAGGCTGAAGAGGTTTTAAGGAAAAAAACAATTCCTTTATTTAAAGAGCGGGTCAAGTGTGCCTCAGAGTCCTTCTCCACCCACGTATCAATTTTAAAAACTGCAACATTAGTAGATGTTGCCTGGCGGACTCTGAGCAGTCATTAGAAGTGGAGGAGGTTTCTCCCCCTCCTTACCCAGACACTCGAGAAGAAAGGGACCAAGTCTATTTGGAGGAGACAAGCGGACGTGAGCCTTATTGTTTTGAGCTTGTGAGTTGCCTGAAACTAGCGGAACCGACCCAACAGAACCAGCTCTGAATGGTAAGTAGCCGTTAGCCATAGCATTAGATTAGCTGCAGGGTTTGGCTCCACGGCCCTGGAGAGCTAGTATTCAGCATGTTTTAGAGATTTATCTGCCTCAACACACCTGGTTTTAATCAGCAACAAATAGCTGAGCTGCTTAACAGCTAATCTAACCTGTTAAAGCAGGAAAACCACTGAAACGTGCTGGATAGCAGCTCTCCAGGAGCCCTGGGCTTAAGTTACAGTCTGCTGCATAGAAAGTTATGAAAATAACCCATGAGAAAATTATTCTGTAATGTGTTCAGCCCACTAAAACTGCCCAGATTTCTTTATTTATTTACTGATACCAGCTGCTCTCTTGGTTGTAGGTGATCCTCTGGTCTCTGCAGGTGGTCTCTGCTGGTGTCATCAGGATCAGGAGCTTCCAGAAGAATGTGCCTTTCAATGACTCTTTCCCCCTTATTTGTTATTTTAATTAAATCTCAATTTATATATTTCCAGTTTTTGTTCATGTCCATAAATACTTAAACATGCTTGAAATTAAAATGAGCTTTTAACAGTGAGGTGCTAGTTTAATTAATCCCAATAGAGCTAGTTAAACATGCAACAATGTGATAATTCAATTAATGCAATTTATAAATATCCAATTAAATATAAAAACTGGAATCAAAATGAGATATTTGGCAGCACAAAAAAACGTGTCAAACACAATATTTATTTTAATAATTGTAGGCAGACAGGAGACAGAGCTGATGGAGGTTCTCAGTCATCGAAGGATGGCTGAAGGCTTTCCAGGAACAGGAGATGTGGTGTTGTCTCTTCTCTCTCTATTCTGCCAGATGAGCTGATAGGTTACAGGTGTGTGAGGACATCCTCATGCTGTCATAACCAGATGACAGGAGTTGTCAGGTGATCAGCCAGGCTAATGATGAGATGCAGAAAGAAAACTAATCCAGGACAGTGTACAGTAATAACAATAATAATATGTGGTGTTGCCAGAGGTGGAAAGTAACGAATTACATTTACTCACGTTACTGTAATTGAGTAGCTTTTTTGTAAATTTATACTTTTTAAGTAGTTTTTAAAATCTGTACTTTTACTTTTACTTGAGTAAGTTTTTAAAAAAGATTTGTAATTCGCTACATTTTAAATCATATCCGTTACTGAGTAAAAATAAATTTTAGGCTTAATAAATTAAAAATATTACGTGTAGCAGCGTTGGAACAGAAAGAGACGCCTGCATGAGCGCCACGTCTAAACCAGGGGGGGGGGGGCTACACGCTTTATGATGAGGACAAACAGCCATTTTTACCGCAGTTTTGCTCAAAAACATCAGTTCAGTCCCTATGATCCACTCGCTGTTTACCTCCTCTCTCTCCCTCCTCTCCTGTGGGTTGGAACCCGCACCTTCGCGCACCGGTGTGACGTCATCCGAATTCTTT
>SSNQ01034346.1:324065-340833 GCA_006942095.1 Nothobranchius kuhntae
TTCTGTTAGACCAAGCACGGGTACGGAGAAGATGGAGTTAAACACCTTTTAAGTTGACAGAACGTGGAGACAAATGATCAGAAGTCCATTCACTGTTTCACCGCTCATGAGGGGGAGAGCCTTTGCAACATACAGCCGGTCCCGCGACCTGCTCCCGTCAGTTGCTTCGGACAGACTCTCGCCGTTCTGCTGAAAACGGCTGATTTTTATTGAAGATTACAGGAATGCTACATACGTAGTTTGCCATACACACACGTAATTCTGCCATCTGCACCTGCAGACGCACGTCAGCTAATAGCCTTGTTAATGAAAGACCAATTCATCCCAAGGACATGCAACCTTGAGATGATCAGGACACATCCTGCAACATCCTTTGCTAACAAAGACAGTTGTTCTTGTATTGAGGAAATGAAGGAAGGAACACTTTCACTCCCTTATGCAGCTGTTCAGCTTGAGCAGAAAAGGCACAGAGAGGTTTTCGATATTATAACAAGATTCCATGGAAAGGCATATAATAATGTATTTATGGTAATATATAAGGAGCATAAGTGAGAGATACATATTTGTTCATATAAAAGAGCTTATAATAATATATAAAAGAGCTTATATGAGAGATATATATTTTCAAGCCCTAATTCTTACAGACTACTAAATCAGTCTGACAGCCAACGTCTTGGGTAGATTTAGCCTGAAAAAAAAATAGAAGCTTATTGTTGTTGGTGTTTATAAAGTCAGATAATATACAAAAGAAACTGTCCTATATAGGTGCTTCATAACATTCCTAGTGTGTGATCGTTATTATAACGTAAAAGTCAGTCACATATGATGTGAAGAGAGCCTGAAATGCGACCTCCTGAACAGAATTCCTTACAGAACCGGGTCACGCTGTGCTGGATTTCACGCTGTAAAGCTGTCTGTCAACTAGTGCTGCGTTAGTTAGAGCCACTGTTGCAGAATTACCGACTGACACAAAAACAACCCGAATTTTCTCCGAGCCTGACATTAATAGTCATGTGGACCTTTTCGTCAGCCAGGGCTTTGAGATATGTTCCGATTCGCCGCTGATTCTAACCTTACATCCCGCTCCACATTTTGTGAACTTGACAAATCTGCCCGAAGGCAGTGCAGACTGATATTAGCTAAATGAAATGAACCACGTCTCTCAAACTTTGCATTTAGGTAGGAAATTGTCTTTAAAAGATGTTAAAACTTTTATTTAGCTTACTCACCTCAGACTGGAGCCCGTCATGGTGGGGGAGCAGAGTCGGTGGGCTGCATCTAAATCGCGGAAGAGCCACGGTGGGCACGGCCTCCCTCTTCAAACGGAGACGTGCAGAATAACCCAGTTCAAATTCCATCATGTTGGCGAAGGAATCGCAGGTAAAATGCTGGTTGCAAACTACAGCACCAGGCGGGAGCTGACCGTTTTCCAGACACCGATTGCGCGCAATCACTGGCGCCTAATTTGTAAGTCCAGCGAAAAAGGAGTGCAACACCACAGAGCCACCGAACCCACCACACTACACCTTCTCACCATACTAACACGATATGGAACACTAAACCCGAACTACTTTCCTAATAACACTAGCAGCCAAACACTAACTAAACTACAATATCCAACAGCCAAGCCAACACTAAATAAGTATGTATAACACTAAAAGCTATGCTAAAGACTAGGATATGCTAATGCTATATGCTAATGCTGAACTACCGCTAACCATCCTACACTCGCTTGCAAATCCAACTCCAAACTCGCCACAAGGCGTGGCCGAGACTCTCGATGCTTTTATAACTTTGACACAGAGCTGCTACATAGTACTCTACTGGTATACGTAGTATCATTCTCTTTAGCCATTGGCTAAAGTGTATTCAAAATTACTCAAACTCTATGTTTTAAGCTGAGGGTGGCGCTATACTGTGGTATTTAGGAAGAATTTTTAATTTTTAAAGAAAATGCACCAAAATGCTAAAATAATGAATACACACATTTAAAACACTATTAGACACTCTTTTATACAGTTTATCAGCAAAAAAAAGTTCATTTAGACGTTACTTGCTCTTTAAGGAGGATGAGCTGAAAAGTCCAAAGCACAAAAATAAGACCAACACTAAAAACTTGAAAACTCAAAATTAACAAAGCTCACACATGAGCATGGACTCGGAGAGACTCGAGAGGGGAACGAACAATGCAACACATATGACAATGACCCAACAAACACTGAAGGACAAGCCATGCTTTTAACACAGTGGAAAGCAATCAGGGGAACAGGTGACAGGTGAAATCAATTAACTACATGGGAAGGGAAAACCAAGCAGAGGGGAAGATAACATAACCTATAAAAACACTAAATAACTACTAAACCTAGAAACTAAGGGCCAAGATAAACAACTAATGACAAGAGGAGTAAGGGAGACTAACAAGTGGGGAAGGACACAAACACTAAAGGGAACTAATGAAAAGCTGAACCTATAGAAAACAAAACTACAGAGGGGTGACTGGAGAGACCTGAGAAGCTGGAGAACACCAGGAGGCACATGAGGAGAACACAGGGGACAAACAGGAGGGGGCTGGGGACCAAGGGGACACAGAACATGACAGTACCCCCTCTCAAGGGCGGATACCAGACGCACAAAACAAGAACAAGACAAAACCACAAACAAAAGACAAAGACAAAACAGGACACAAGAAACCACAGGGTGGGAGAGGAGGGACCAAACGAAAAACAACCCACGAGGGCGGGTGAGGAGGGACCAGGGGACTCTGGGAGGCTGGCAACGGGGAACCAGGGACCAGGGGGCTCAAGGGGAGCCGGCGACGGGGAACCAGGGACCAGGGAAGTCTGGGGGGCCGGCGATGGAAGTCAGGAGCCAGGAGCAGGGAAGTGCAGGGATTGGGAACTCTGGAGGAGGAAGACGAGGAAGGGACCTTGGAGGAGGAAGGGACCTTGGAAGAGGAGGACGAGGAAGGGACCTTGGAAGAGGAGGACGAGGAAGGGACCTTGGAAGAGGAGGACGAGGAAGGGACCTTGGAGGAGGAGGGAACTCGGGACACTCTGGAGACGGGGACTCGGGACACTCTGGAGACGGGGACTCGGGACACTCTGGAGACGGGGACTCGGGACACTCTGGAGACGGGGACTCGGGACACTCTGGAGACGGGGACTCGGGACACTCTGGTAGCGGCTCAGGGGACGAAGACACTGCAGGCGGCGGCTCAGGGGACGAAGGGACTGGAGGCGGCGGCTCAGGAGACGAAGGGACTGGAGGCGGCGGCTCAGGAGACGAAGGGACTGGAGGCGGCGGCTCAGGAGACGAAGGGACTGGAGGCGGCGGCTCAGGAGACGAAGGGACTGGAGGCGGCGGCTCAGGAGACGAAGGGACTGGAGGTGGCGGCTCAGGAGACGAAGGGACTGGAGGCGGTGGCTGAGGAGACGAAGGGACTGGAGGCGTCGGCTCAGAAGACGAAGGGGCAGGAGGCGTCGGCTCAGGAGACGAAGGGACTGGAGGCATTGACCCAGGAGATGATGGGACTGGAGGCGTAAACCCTGGGACTGGAGGCGTCGACCCTGGGACTGGACGACCCTGGGACTGGAGGCGTCGACCCTGGGACTGGACGACCCTGGGACTGGAGGCGTCGACCCTGGGACTGGAGGCATCGACTTCTGGCCTGGAGGTGTCGACTTCTGGACTGGAGGCACCAGACTGGGTGGAGCCTCTTGGACAGGCTGGGGCGGAGCCTCTCGGACGGGCTGGACCGGAGCCTCTTGCTGACAATGGTTGCGACGTTGTCCTGTGGAGATTGTCTGACTCACCACGGGAGAAGAGGAGGTTTCTGGGACAACTACAGACCATGAGCGCAGACCTTGAGGTGAGGAGTCAGCTACCTTAGCAACCTGATGCACCAGAAGACTAGAGGTAGTGTCAGGAGGAACTGTGCCTTGCCAGCAACGCTGATCTGGAGGTGAAACCTGGACCCTTGGCTGCTGTGACCCAGGATGCAGAAGTACCCAGAACGACTCAGAGGCTGAAGAGGTTTAAAGGAAAAAAGAAACAATTCCTTTATTTAAGAAGGATTAGCTGAAAAGTCCAAAGAACAAAAATAAGACCAACACTAAAAACTCAAAATTAACAAAGCTCACACATGAGCATGGACTCGGAGAGACTCGAGAGGGGAACGAGCAACGCAACACATATGACAATGATCCAACAAACACTGAAGGACAAGCCAGGCTTTTAACACAGTGGAAAGCAATCAGGGGAACAGGTGACAGGTGAAATCAATTGACTGGTGAAATCAATTAACTACATGGGAAGGGAAAACCAAGCAGATGGGAAGATAACATAACCTATAAAAACACTAAATAACTAAACTTAGAAACTAAGGGCCAAGATAAACAACTAATGACAAGAGGAGTAAGAGAGACTAATTAACAAGTGGGGAAGGACACAAACACTAAAGGGAACTAATGAAAAGCTGAACCTATAGAAAATAAAACTACAGAGGGGTGACTGGAGAGACCTGAGAAGCTGGAGAACACCAGGAGGCACATGAGGAGAACACAGAGGACAAAAAGGGGGGAGGGGGGAGGGGGGGTTTGGGGACCAAGGGGACACGGAACATGACAGTTATGTCCATCTACATTTAATCAGGGTCACTTGTCTGAAATACCTCCAAAGAAAAACAACCAAGAGACATCCTGTTTAGAAGCCCAAACCACCTCAGCTGAATTCTTTCATTCTGAAGGAGTTGCAGGTTGCTCAAGGCTCCAACAAAGCTCTTTATCTTATCTCCAAGACCTAGCCAAGACTCTCTGCAGAGAAAGTTAATTTCTGATTGATGTTTGAGTACAGGATCTCATTCGTGATGCAAATCTTGTGACTCTTGAGAGCTCTACCTTTTGACTCAACCTCTTTTCCATCCCTAAAAACCAGAGCACAACCTTCTTTACTGCTGTAGCGTTATGAAGCTTATAATGGTCTGCCCTTAACAGCTGCCCCTTCACACAGTAACATCACCAAGGTCGGACGCTTGGTTCAGTATGTTTACATTCCAGAAGAAGAGAAGAAGAACACTTTTCATTAATTAATCAAAGTACTTTATTTGTGATAAGCTAATCAAAGCATATGTTGATCATTAATAATCAGGTGAATGATCTGTGAAATAAAGATGTCATGAGTTATGTGTTTAAATGAATAAACAGGACTGCACCAGACAGACTGATATACATTACCATGGAAACGCATGACACATTATTCTCAACCAATCAGAACTTTTGTCTGTCGTAGAGAGAATCTTGGATGTTTACTTAATGTGTCCAATCCGGTTTACTAAGATTGGTAAACAATTAGGAGATATAAAAGAAGGCAACACCATTTTATATTCAGTTCCACATTAAGAGTTCCACGTTAACATCAGCTCTGTTCGATCCGAGCTCCAAGGAGTTACATCATACTCTCAACATTGTTTTCAACCAGCTCTCAATCCATCACCGCAAAGAGGAGTACAGACTGGCCAGCTGTACTTCCTGTTTTAAGCTGAGAACTGTCAAGCTGTAGATTTCCGTCGTTTGTACCAACGAGACAACGTTCCTTCAAAATAAGAGTGAACTTGCTGACGCCTGCCGACTACTACCGGAGTTATCCTCAGACGGGCTTTGTAGTGCTGCGACCGCTGTTTCACCAGCTCCAGTACAACCGAGGTCTCAGGACCTGGCATTTCCTGATCTACACTGGAGACTCCATATGCGGTACGTGGTCACGGCAAAAATGGCGGCGCATGTCATCAGCTTCTGAAGCCTCGTGGTAGCCTAGTCATAACAACCAGATTCGCTACTCAGCCTAGAGATTCTGAACAAAACACACACACACACACCAACACGAAACATCTAAATCCATATGCATTCATCATTGAGATAGTCCTGGTAGATTGTAAGAATTTATAATTATAGAAATTAAAGATTCTTAAACGATCCCAACTCTCTCTCTTTTCTTGTCTCTCAGTCAATACAGAGTGTTTAAGTAAACTCCCTGATGATAAAAACAACCACTTCTGATTGATTACTTGGATCTAATTACAGTGTATAAATATACAAAAATCAGATAATTAAATTATCTAATTACAGTATATAAATATACAACTTCAAATCATTACACTGCAGATGTGGCCCTGGTTCATTCATTCAACCCATACTCCTTTAGCGTGTTTTAATTAATTGAGTTTTAACTTTTCGCTAAAGACATGACACTTTGCCTGAATGGCTCTTAACATCTTACCACACGTAGGAACTTGTCCGTTCGATATATCTCAGTGGGCTGTCGCGTTTCATATAGTTTTTGAGCGGTGTGTGTGAAGGGGTGCTTAATATGAAGTGCTAATGCTGTTTAGAGTCAGGACTGAGCTTCTTACTGGAAAGCGACTTATTGGCTGCTCTTCAAAGGAAATTTGATTTAGCCTAAAACTCCTGTGTCTGTGTAAATAGCAGCCGGGCTTTGCTTTTGCATTTTCATTCCAACTCATCTACTTCTTACCTATATGTATGTCTTGTTTTGCTTAGATTTGAACTGTGTGCTTGTAATAAATTAACATAAATACTGTTTTCTCAAAAAATAAATTGAGGGGGTATTTTCAGGAGTGCTAATACATGCATACCATGTTCTGTTTTGTTTTTCACTTCTCTGCAGGAATTATAACTATAAAAACCTTTGATCCATAATAGGATATACCATCCGAAGGCAAACCAAACAAACTCATCATCTCATCAGATGCTGTTTAAGGGCATCTTTCTCAGAACCAACTTACAGTAGATGACCTGACCACAACTTTTAAGGAAAATTCACTGGAACTCAACGTCTCAAAAACAAAAGAGTTGTGCTGTGCTGGCAGAGACAGAGCCACTGCATCTCAGCTTTTTAAACCGGTGATCATTCAGGGAGAGCAGGTTGAACAGGTGGAGAGTTTTAAATATTTGGGGGCTCAGATAGATGCTTATCTGTCCTTTCAACAACACTCAGATTCGATTTACAATAAAGCACTCCAGCGCCTCCGTCTCATCAGGAAATTAAGGGATTTTAATGTCAGGAAAAACATCTTGACTACGGTCTACCGGTCAATCATAGAATCCATTTTAACGTTTAACATTACATCCTGGTACCACTTTCTCACTTGTAAGCAAAAAAATAAACTGCAACGGATCACACATCAAGCAGGCAAAATAAATGGTTCACTACAAACCCCCTTTCCCTTCTGTACGAGCGCTCTGTGATCAGGAAAGCCAAAGTGATCACAGAGGAACCCTCTCATCCCCTCCACCATTCCTTCAGTCTTCTCCCATCAGGCAGGAGCTACAGAATCCCACTGTCCATAAAAGCAATCCATAAGAAATAATTCATCCCATCAGCAATCACAGCCCTCAACAGACACAGAACTTCAATAACCCGCAAATGATTTTGTGTGTTTTAGGCATAAAGTTGCATCTTTGGGTTTAAGGCTTTTAAGCTTATATCTGTGTTTTTGTTTTTTATGATTTTTTATTGTATTTACTGTTCTATGAAAGTGTGAATGATGAGGTGGATGATGATGAGCCCTGTTGAAAGAAATTTATGCTGTCTGTCGCTCTCTACCAGTAGACGGCATCGTTCTCCTGTTGCGAAATGACATCGCCGGGGGCCTGGTGGTTCCGCCTGCCTGGTTAAAACCTCTAGCTCAGGGAGTAGAAAACGTGTCAGCTTCTACTCCTAATGGTCTCATTGCAAGAAACACAAACACAGACTCCTGTGAAACGGACAGACGTGCTGCAGAGCCTGAGCCGCCCGTGTTTGATACTGGGTTGTGTGGACCCGCCAAAATAAAGAGGAAAAAAATAAATAAAAAGAAACCATTATAATTAATCCGTAAGTAGTGTACCGAGACCTTTGCTTTACAATTTCCGTGATTTAGCTACTCATGACGTGAGATGTCAAGCAGCAAAGGCACAGAAAAGATTTTGGTTTAGCCCAACCTAGAGAATGAGATGTATCAGTGTTTTTTGCACCCAAAGGTGTAGACCTTAGGCTTTATGGGGGGACGTGTTACGGCTGGAGCCTTGTTGTGTTGTGTTTTCATTTTTCCGGGCATTTTTTGTTCTCATTTACGCTGCATCTGAGGAGCATGCCTGCAGACTATGGCCTGTTTGCTCACCCTTGCTCCTCCCTGCACCAGCTGTGCCGGGTTTTCATCAGCCACTGATTGCTTAAAGGACCTGCTGGAGCTCCTCACCGATGGGGACAATAGTGCAGAGCTGTCTTTCCTCTGGTCTGTTGTCTCCCACTAAAGCTTGGTTTATGCTTGACGCATTCACTTTCCGCGCGGTGATGCGGCTCGCGGATGGAACGCGCTTCACAACTCGCAGTGTTTATGGTTCGTGCGGCTCGCCTCTGCGGTGAGCCAATATTCTCCCAAACTGAACGGGGCAGCATGGAGCTCTACGGCAAGCATCCAACACTACACCATAGTAGAAGTAGAAATTACTGTTTACAACATGGCATTTCAGCATTTTTAACAGCGTTCTCGTCTTTTCCGACAGTGCGAGCTATTTCTCTCCAAGGATTATTAACATGTTGATCATGGTGATCTTTGAGAGCTGAATCATACAAATGTCTGTATTTACGAACCTCTGCCGTACTAGTTCTTACCGGTCCGCCATGTTTTTCCAAGTCCGTCTGTCGTCGTGGTTAGAAATTTTCCGAGGTGCGCGTTGCGGAAATTCTGGGCCGTGCGGAGGCACGGTGGAGGGGCGTGGTTGTTAAAATGACGCAACTTTTCCGCGCGGAGCCGTGCGGACCTCGCGGACACGTCAAGCATAAACCAACCTTTACCGCTTTGATATTGAATAGTGAGAAGAAATAAGCTTTAGGGGTAATCTCTTACATTTTATTGTTTGAGCCTGTTTTGGTTAAATGTTTTTTGTTCCATGGTGGAAAAAAAGAGAAAAAAAAAATAAAACCTTTGTTAATTTTCCTTTGTGTCACGCGTCCTCATGTTACCCCAGGCCCCCTAGACACCTGGGTTGTAACATTCATCTTTTTATTTTATTGTGCAAAAGTTATTTTTACCTTTGTTTTATATTTAGTGTTCTTCTGGAGTTCATGTTCCATCATTAATGGTATTAAATACAACATTTTCTGTGTGATTAATTTTTTCATTTGAAAACTTCAAGTATTAATGATATATTCAAATTTCTACAGGCTCCTATTTAACCATCAGCATTGCAGTATTTGCTGTCTGTCAGGCTCTTTAACACCCTGGGATTCATCAACAAAGCTGTCATTCCCACTCAGCTGAGGCTCCTTACAAAAAATGAAATATTTTACCAAAAACAAACATCGTCCTTTTTCAGTTGAATTTTTGACACGATTGGTGATTTTCCATTGTATTGTAGTTATAGAAAACCGATTTCTCTGCAGTAATAAGTAGGAATTAAAGTAGCTGACAAATCATTAAATTTGAAACTTTTAATCTGAAATATGTTTGACAAAATATCTTTTTTATGTGTTTTACTCATTTTTCCCCTTCAGTTGTCATGACTCCCAATCTTTCACCCTCCTCTGCCTCCTCATCAAGCTTTCAGCCTTCATGCAGCACACCTGGTCCCCTCATCAAGCTCCAGCCAAGCCCTGTTTCCACAGCAACCTCAGCCTGCACCTCATCAGCTTCATTCATCTCACCTGTTCCTGTAATCAGCTCATCCCACACACCTGCTCCTTCTGCTATTTAACTCCCAGCCTGCTCTCCAACCATTGCCAGATTATTGAACGCTCCTTGCTAGTAAATCTTCCAGCCTTATACCTTGCCCTGATCTCAGCCTCCGGACCTCGTTTTCACTCCTGACCCCTGCCTTGAACTCTGCCTGCGACCACGACCCTCGCCTCTCTGCTACCTCGTCTTCAGCTTGTTCCCTGTACCTGCTTGTCTGATCTGGTTTTTGACCTACGCCTCCTCTCCGACTCTGTCTCCAGCCTCGCCCTCCTCTGGGAACTCCACATCTAATAAAGACTTTTTATTTAACTTTTACTGTGTTTGGCATCATCACAGGTCTTCCGAGTTCTGATCGTGACACCAGTGCAGTCTTTAGATCTTACTTCAGGTCAGAGCTATCAAATTCTGGGTATAGATGGCAGGTATCCAGCACATTTTAGTTTTAACCCTGCTTCAACACACTGATTTCAATCAGCAGGTGATTAACACATTTGTTCACAGTAGAATCCAAAGTGTTAAATAAGCAGTGTCAGAGTATAAATGTCAGAGTAAATTCACTGAGTGTAAAGACCTCCCTTTGTCCTGCAGTGTTGGTGTTAAAACAGATTATTTAGAAAATGACTCTTTATAGTGTAACCTGTCGGGTGTTAAATAAAATTGTACTCTTTTGGAGTTACTATAACTCTGTACTCCAGAGTTGATGAAAATTCCTCCTAACAGGGTAAAAAGTACTCTGCAAAACTTTGCAACTGAAGAAGCAGAGGAATAAGAAGGCAGAGGGCAAGGTGCAATGTGGGTAGTCATGTTTCTATATAGTTTGTCCTATTTTGGAGTGTCTACGTATGCATGTTTATTTTGGGGTAGTTGTGTTGTTCTCAGTTCATTCACGGTTGCAAATGTGGTGTTACTTGTTGTGTCATGTTGGCACCTTATCTGAGGAGGTCTCATTCAAAGGAATGGGATCACTGTGCCATTCCACTTTTTCCAGTAAAAAGAGTGGTTCATGCTGAATGCTTTGCGTTTAGTTGTGTGTGTTCTTTCACTTGCTGTCTGCAGTCACATAGTGTATGGGAACTCTGGCTCTTTTAATGGAATAGGTTCTTATGGTTCGGATGCTCCTTACATTTTTTTGTTTTGTTTTTTTAAATCAATTTATCACCAGAAAATAACATAAAATGTGTGTAAAATTACTGACCAATCTACAAACTTACGTTAAATTCGAGATGGGAACTCCGGCTCTTTTAAGAGAATCTGGTCTCATGGCTCGGCTCACAAAATGAACCGGCTCTTTCGGTTCTCAAACGGCTTCTCACATTTTTGGGTTTTTAAAATAATTTATCACCAGAAAATTATTTTAAATTTGTTATTATTGAAGTGTGAAATGTCTCCCCAGTCGTCACTGGCTTCGACAGAAGGGATTTATCACTAAATCAACCATTTCAGATGTGTTCATGATCTAAAACAGGGGTGTCGAACTCAAATTCCCACTGGGCTGAAATGAAAAACTGGGATGAAGTTGCGGGCCAAACTCACTTTTTTCTAAAAAGTGACGGCAATGTGCACATTTTCCTTTATCTACAGGTTGAACCTTTTCATTTGGAAACAAACTTATTTTTGCAGTGACACTGAATCTGAAATAACCAAATTACACATGAGCAAATCGATTTTAAATAAAGCACATCAGTGGTATTGGTTACTCAGTATGTCTCAATTCTTTTAAATATTTGTACTCCTTAAACTGTGTACACATTCAGAATTTCTTTTTATTTTTTAATCTTTTGAATCTTTCTTACTCTCCTTTGTTGCTCCTTTAATGAATGTTATTGCTGCTGTGACACCAGGCTTTCCCCACTGAGGGACAATAAATTTAGAGATTTTCTATTTATTTCCATTCTACTTTTCTTTCTGTAATGTTTCCAGCTCCTGTTTTAAAGTAGGTGAAAAAATTTGCACAGGCCAACAACAAAAATAAATAATAGTAATTCTCTTAAATGAAAATGTACGGAAGCGTATTATCATCAAGTGCAGGGAAAAACTCAGGACCAGTATCTGATAATCACGAGAAATGTTCTCGTTAAAACGTGATTTAAATATCGTTTTAATGACAAAGTTTCTCGTTATTACGAGATACTTTCTTGTTAAAATTAGAAATGTTCTCGTTAAAACGTGATTTAAATCACGTTTTAACGAGAACATTTTTCAAAATAACGTGTTCTCTAACTTGTAATAATGACATGAATAATAACGGTAAAACGGCGACATCTCGCGGGATGTTTGAGTCTCGCCAGGAAGATACAGAGGGAGAAGAGATGGAGACTCCAATGGAACCACTTTGTGCCTTTTTAAGTCAACGTAACTTGTCTGAGGGATGTGTTTCTGCAATGAGGAGAGACAAAGTAGGTGACACATTTTAGACGCTTAGCCTATTAGAATCGATTTAACACAGTTCTATGTTACTGAATGTATCTGCAGTGTGGTACCGTCTACTGGTAATATTAACACCCAGTTTTAAATGACATTTACTTGAATTTTACTTGTATTTAACTCATCTAAGCCTAATGTGTTCATAATCTATGCTTGTTTGTGATTATTCACACGTTTATTCACATTTTATTGTGCGGCACAACAAAGCAGTAACTTCAGAACATTCTAAATTGCGAAAATCTGAAATAAATATATATGTTTTGTGAATAAATGTAACATTTTAGTCTTCAGCTTCTAATATTTAGAAAAAGTAACTCCTGTCCAGTGTGTAGAAATGACAAAGCTCTTGGCAGGAACACAAACAGTAAAATTATATATCCTCCAAGAGCAAAACAATATATTATGTATCAAATTGTGCTATAAAGTTTGGCAAATATGTGTTTAGTTAAAAATGTTTATTTTGTTTTATTTTATTAACCCTAACCCGGAAGTGTACAGGTGTGGGAACCGGAAGTGCGGCGGGAGGCAAAAACGGTGACAATGCAGGTGGTTCCGGGGTGTCAAGTTTTATCTTAAGCTGCTGAAGTACTGTATCTAACTGGAACAGATGCTGATTGGTATTGGATAATTTACAGAGGATAGTATGTAGACCGTGTTTGTGCTTCACTAAGGTGTTGGATATCGATACCGGAATGGATTCTGTAATGGGGTCAGTCTTTTGGCTGGTTGATTCTGTCATGTTGGGTACCAGGTGTTTGACCCACGACATACAGAATCACCAAAGACAACGGAAGGTAAGATAAATAAGATTTATTAAAATAAGGTGAAGAATAAACGTGAACTCAGGGCGCTGCAAAGAAGCAGGAATAACGGCTGATTCGGAGGACGGGTGCTTGGCGGGATGGGATCTAGGGAGGAGAACAGAGAGTATGCTGAGAAGTTTGAGAGGGCAGAAGGCAGGAGGATATGGGGATAAAAATTGACTCCTCACTTAATCTTGACACTCACGTAAATACAGTGGTTTTTTAACCTGAAACGACTATCCAGGATCAGGCCTCTGCTGTCCAGAGCTCATCTGGAGTCTGTGTTGCATGCATTCGTCCTGTCCCGTCTGGACTACTGTAACGCTCTGTATGCCGGTCTGGCCCAGTGCACGGTTGCACGGCTCCAATTTGTACAGAACTCAGTGGCTAGGTTCCTGACATGTACTAGAAGTCGAGAGCACATTTCCCCAGTGCTGGATACTCTGCACTGGCTCCCGGTGCAATACCGAGCTAAATTTAAAATCTTAACTCTCGTTTATACAGTAAGGCCCTCCAGGGCAGTGCCCCCTCTTACATTACTGCACTTTTGCACAGGTATGCTCCATCTCGGTCTCTTTGCTTAGCCGAGCAGGGACGTCTGGTGGTCCCCTGGTTGAAATATCGATGGAGGGGTTATCGTGCATTTTCTGTTTTGGCTCCAACTCTGTGGAATGAATTGCCATTGAACATTAGGCAGGCACCGTCCCTTCAAGTCTTTAAGTATCGTTTAAAGACTCATTTTTATTTGATTGCTTTTCAGCGCTAGGGTTCTTTGAATTGCCCTGACATTACAAGTGCTGGCCAGTAAATTAGAATATCATCAAAAGGTTGAAAATATTTCAGTAATTCCATTCAAAACGTGAAACTTGTACATTATATTCATGCAATGCACACAGACCAATGTATTTCCNTGGTTTTAATTATTCTTCTTTTTGATCAGGATGATTGATCTTATTTTGTCCACCATTTGTTTTTAATTGATTAGTCTTATTCTGTTATCTCTCTGTATTTGTAATATTGCTTGCTTTATTATTTTATGGTTTTATGTTTTTATCTTGCTTTTATGCCCAGCTACTGGGAATGTTTTTATGATGATGCTGTTCAGCACCTTGGGCTTCTGATAATGTTGTGGAAGGTGCTCTACAAATAAAATTGATTGATTGATTGATTGATTGATATGAACAGTCTCTGAGGCTTACGTTCTTCAGGAGGAAGGGAAGAAGGGGGGAGGTGAGTCAGGTCTGGGTGAGTGGATGATCCTGCAGGTAGCGGCAGGTGGGGGACTGAGAGCGGGCGACCAGAGGAGGGCAGCGAGACGTGGTGTGAAGATCCGGAGTTATTGTCACAGGAGTAGATGAAGCAGACATCTGGCCCGTGGTCCTTGTGTCTGACTCGTGATCTAAAACATGCAGGAAATGTGCTGGAAGCAGACTGCAGTGCCAGGTATCTCAGCTAAACAGTGACCCGCCACACTGAAGTTTTAAGTGTGATATTCTGGCTACGGAGGGCAGTGGGGTCTGAGTGACATTTCAGTAACCCTGCAAAGGTTCAATTTTGCACATACTGGCTCAAGAAAACGATTTAAAAATATGAAAAAAATTGCATATTATCCCTTTAAATAACTTCTAACTATCAACACGAAACAGAGTACAACAAAACAAATTTTAAACGAAAATAAACTCTTTACGTAAAATATTTACAGACTTAATTATTTACAGATAAACAACGTAGAAAAGCTAAAATAATAACACAATAAAATTTGTAGAACCTGCTTGAAAATATTTTTCTTTGCATAGTCCACACTCTTCCTTTGAGTTGTCAATATTGGTAAAATGTGTCCATATCTGGCTGCATTTCCTGCTTTGGCTCATGTCCTCACCTTTCTGTAGCCTGTTTTCTCTCCCCTTTCTCACCCTCCTGCTCACTGCAGACATACAAATGAGCAGAGCAGAGGGCTCATTGAGGAGTTGACCAATCACATGCAGCTTAAACAGGGAAAAAAGGGGAAAGAGAAATAAGAAAAAAAAAAATAAACAACTGATCCGGCTCCTCTGAGAAGGAGCTGGCTAGCTGTTTCATTCGCTTAAAATTCTGAATAATTAATAAGCATCAGTGCCAAGTGACTTCAGAGCTAGCTCCAGGGAAAGGCCTCAGCCTGGGCCTCACCTTAATAGACGTTCGGCCAATTCGACTCTCTGAACTTTAGTTTTGTCTGTGTGTTTGTGTTTGAAAGTTAATCATGGAATCATTTGGACACACACATTATTCAAGTTGCTTTAAAAGTGTTGAGCTACTGTATGTGCCACAGTGTTATACGAGTGATGAATGAGGACCAGGGGATTTGTTTTTGCACATTTGAAGATCTCATACATTTTCTATTGGCTTGCCTCCAGGTTTAAATAATTTTTATTGCAAAATATGAATGTTCTGATTTAAGCTGTTTAATAACCTAAGGTGATTTGATTTTTGGTGGGTGGACAGGAGGTGTGGCCCTTTTATATGTGACTGAATACTGAGTGTGAAACATGTCCGTCGTTTGTCTCTTTAATGACAACTCAGAGTTTTAATTAACCTTGCCACAAGACCCATGTCTGCATTTCATGAGCTTGTGTCATTCTCATGATTAATGACTCAAGTGTATCACTGTGAAGGAAATAAAAATCCACCACAGCATGACATTCACAGCTTTTGTAGCTTTTATTCAGGATGACATGAAGACCAGGGCTGTATTATGATGGTAAGGGCCCCTGGGCAAAAAATTCCACCAAGCACCAAATCACTAACACCCCCCCCAATCCGAAATAAAGTTAGATAAAATGATTGGATGACTCAAAACTTTTTGCTTTTAAATCAAGACAAGACGGAAGTTCTCATCTTTGGACCAGAAATCCAGAAAAGGAAATTGCTTAGCCAATCGCCTGACCTTAATGGCATTACATTAATCTCCGAGAACAAAGTAAGGAACCTTGGTGTTATCTTTGACCAGGACATGTCATTCAAATCCCAGGTTTCACAAGTTTGTCGGATTTCCTTTTTCCACCTTCGGAATATTGCTAAGATTAGAGGCATACTTTCCAGGAGTGATGCTGAAAAACTAGTTCATGCATTTATTACATCAAGACTGGATTACTGTAATTCATTACTCTCAGGAAGTCCACAGAATGTAGTTAAAAGTCTTCAGCTTGTCCAAAATGCTGCAGCTAGAGTTCTGATGAGAATTAAAAAGAGAGATCATATCTCTCCTGTCTTAGCTTGCCTACATTGGCTACCTGGTAAATTCAGAATAGATTTTAAGATCCTTCTTCTCACATATAAAGCTCTTAATAATCAAGGTCCATCATACATCAGTAATCTGATTGTTCCATATGTTCCTAACCGAGCACTTCGCTCTCAGACTGCAGGTCTACTGGTGGTTCCAAGAATATCTAAACTTAGGATGGGAGGCAGATCTTTTAGTTATCAGGCTCCTCTCCTGTGGAACCAGCTCCCAGCTTTAGTCCGTGAGGCAGACACTTTGTCTACTTTTAAGACTAGGCTTAAAACATTTTTATTTGATAGGGCTTATAGTTAAAATCTGATGTTAGCCTAAATCTGGACAAGTGGGGGATTACAGGGAGGTGGAGTGTACAGTCGGTAAAGACGGCTCTCCCTTGCCCTGCCTCCAACATGCCTACATCTAAATAGGATAGGTTATCCAGAGTTAACTCTGTAGTTATGCTGCTATAGGCTTAGACTGCTGGAGGACACACTGACCACTTTTCACACTCTACTGCTTTCTTCTACAGTCTGCTCTTTAACTGTACTATTT
>SSNQ01034346.1:342967-354654 GCA_006942095.1 Nothobranchius kuhntae
TTTTTTTTTACTTATGTTTGCTTTAAATAGTTACCCTGCCCAGACATTTGCCTCAAACTCCTGCTTACACACCAGAAACGTACCGTAAAAAGTCGCAACCCACGTTCCCATTGGAATGACCCATCCATACCCATGTAAATAACCCTCCAATATGACAATGAAAAGTTCTCCAGCAAAGCATTCCCTTGAACTGATATGCAGTTTTTAATGTTTGGATAATAATCCCCTAGAAGATTCATTTAGCTAATTTTCCAAACGGTGATTGTCTTTATTTACAAGGCTCTAATAGTCAACAAAACTTCAAAGCTCAAACGTAAACCTTAAAGGTCAATTAATTTGATAAACAATTCAAATGTACAGTGTTTATTTATATGAATGCTTGCAACCAACTGAAAAAAGAAACAAAGGCATTCTGATGTACAGACCCAAAGAGCAGAAAGGTCAGATTTAAGCTAACATGACAGCAAACATCTGCTGTAATGTCTTGAGGCAAAACTGAATTCTTGCCAGGCCTAGAAATCCTCCTCAGCAGACAAGGTGATTAGTGGAACACAGGTGGCATAAAAATTCACACATTTCAAGGTAAAGATGTGTGCAGTGATGAGTTCATCCATCTAATTTACACTCATTCCTTTGAAGCCGAGGTAGAACATGAGGCCAAGCCAGGTCATGCCTGCTGATTCTGACTCATTACACCGTTTGCAGTTAATGAACCAAGTCCATTGCAGGCCACCAGCTCAACAGGCCACACATACCATTGTGTAAGTGGATTGCAGTTAGTGCAGTCCCTCCATATTGTAAACATCAACTACGTTAAGAGTCCTGTTCCAGAGACAATCTGTATGCACAGTGTAAGGCAGTGTGAAAATGTGGCAGTGGTGTGTTCAGAGACAGGTTCAAGGAAAGTTTTAAGGATAGGTTTAGCTTGTGATCTTTCTGTTTCAAGTTTTAAGACGGTCAGACATGCCGAACCTCTGTTTTGTTTATTCAGCTTTGTCCACTGAAGCGTAGAAATTACAAGTGCTGCTTTTTCTTCACCGAAGGCTTCTGCTTTTAACCCTGACTGGAATGTAATACCTCTTGACTCCTTTTTTTCCCCTCTGACCAAGTAAATGAATGCATTTTGTATGCATGAAAATCTAATTGTTTTATATATCATAGCCAACGTATCCATTGCCTGTCTGCTTTCATTTATTGTATTTCTTATATGTTCTATTGTTCGTGTCCACAAAGGTATAATCTGTTTTTCTTAGCAAAGAGTTAGTACACATTGTTTTCTTGAAACCTTTAAAACAACGCCACTCTTTACACACTAGATGCCATCCCAATATTGTGAAAAACTAACAGAGGCATAGGCTCATGTTTCATTTGCTTCATCAAAGTGTGCTTGGTTTGTAATCCAGTCCAACTGCGTCAAGAGAAAATGTCTGTGGTTTCAGGCAAATTTTTGTTTGTGCATTAGTCTTACCATGCCAGTAGTAGTAGTGCGCCACTGGTCACAGCATCAGGACAGCCTGTAGTCTCTGCACGCCACAGTGAACAAGAACAAAGAGCTAGAAAGTGTCAATGCAGGACAGTGCAGCAGTTAAGACAAGATTCCCAAAATAATAATAAAAAAATCAAATCAATCAAATCAACTTTATTTATATAGCACTTTTCATACAAAAAAAAAATGCAACTCAAAGTGCTTTACAGATTGAAATGGCCCCATAGATCCCATACTCCCATCTCAGTCCCCCTCCCCAAGTATAAAACAATTAACAATTACGGTTCCCCTCCCGCACCCAACTTCCAAAGTGGACAAACAATCACCCGCACACTCGTCCACACACACACACACACACACACACACACACACACACACACACACACACACACACACACACACACACACACACGTGAACACCAAAGGAAACAATAGGAAACAATAGGCTGAGTACAGATGGGTCAAGTAATGAACGAGACATCATCAGCGGAGCCATCTGCCCTGACAGTAACAGATCCACGGCAGCAGCCAAGACACCGGCCCATGACGCCCAGAGGCGGAGGGCAGAAACCCCCACCAGTGCCCGGGCACTACCCGAGGAACGCCCCAGCCGCCGCCGCCCCTGACCACCGGCCCCAAGGCAGAGGGCTCCACAGAGGAAACACTGGAGGATTAAAATATATAACATGTAAAATAACAAAAGCTAATATGGATAAAAAGTAACTGATAAAAAGGGACCATAAAGATAGTAAAAGAAAACATAATCATGTAAAAACACTTAGATGTAAATAAAATGATAAAATTAATTAAAAGAGATAAATATATATATATATATATATATATATATATATATATATATAGAGAGAGAGAGAGAGAGAGAGAGAGAGAGAGAGATAGATAGATAAATAGTGATCAGTTAAAAGCTAAGCTAAAAAGGTGGGTCTTGAGCCTATTCTTAAAAGCCTGGACGTTCCCTTCGGCCCTGAAGTCCTCTGGCAGCCCGTTCCAAAGTCGAGGGCCGTAGTACTTGAAGGACGCCTCGCCGTGGGTGTGAGTCTTAACTTTAGGGATAACTAGGAGACGGCTGCCAGAGAAGCGCAGAGACCGCGAGGGTTTACATAGTAAAAGCATTTCTGAAAGATAAGAAGGCCCAAGACCATTAAGACACTTAAAAACCACTAAAAAAAATCGATCCTGAAACATACGGGGAGCCAGTGCAGTGATTTTAAAACCGGAGTGATGTGCTCCCGCTTCCTGGTCTTCATCAGGACACGTGCTGCTGAGTTTTGTAAAAGTTGTAAACCTGAGATGCTCTTTTTGGGAAGACCAGAAAGCAGGGCATTGCAGTAATCAATTCTACTGGTTATAAAAGCATGCACTAGCGTCTCTGCATTGGCCCGAGAGAGAATGGGGCGGACTCTGGCGATATTCTCAAGATGGTAAAAACCTATTTTTGTGATGTTTTTAATGTGTGGAATAAAAGTCAGCTCAGAGTCGAAAATAACGCCCAGATTCTTCACTTGTAGTGATGGATAAAAAAACATTGATTGTAGTCTAGGTAAAAGTTTCTCTCTCTGGGCCTCAGGACCGATGACTAAAACTTCAGTTTTGCCTTGTTTGAGCTGGAGAAAGTTTTCAGTCATCCATGATTTAATATCTAAAATGCAGTTAAAAAGTGCATCCATTGGCTGTGCGTCATCAGGAGACACGGAGATGTACAACTGTGTATCATCAGCGTAACTGTGGAAATTCACCCCTTGTCTCCTGATGACGCTGCCCAGAGGGAGCATATAGAGGTTAAAAAGCACTGGGCCTAGAATTGAACCTTGAGGCACACCGCAAGTGATGCTGTGGACCCCAGAGGAACAGGTATCCAAACTCACAGTAAAAGTCCTGTCTGTGAGGTAGGATGTGAACCAGCTGTGAACAACACCAGAGAGGCCGATCTTTTTTAAACGGGTTAAAAGAATAGTGTGGTCTACTGTATCAAAGGCAGCACTTAGATCCAGCAGAACCAACACTGTTGCCCTCCGAGCATCATAATTTGTTCTAAAATCATTTAAAATCTTCAGAAGGGCCGTCTCAGTGCTGTGGTTCACCCTAAAACCAGACTGAAATTTCTCTAGGACATGTCGGTGGTTGATGAAATCATGAAGTTGTATTAAAACAAGCTTCTCTAAAATTTTGCTTAAAAATGGTAAGTTGGATACAGGGGCCTGACCACCGCCCGTTTAAAAGCAGCAGGAAAGACCCCCGTCTGAAGGGAGCAATTCATCAAAGTTAAAATCTCATCTCTAAAATAGTCATAAAATTGTTTAATAAATAAAAATAATAAAAATAATAATGTGCTTAACAAAAGAAAAGCCACACAATCATTTGAAAATAAAGGTGGAATGTTCCCTCTGGATTTGGAGTGAGTCTTTGTCATGAGCCGAGGGGTTGAAGCATCTTAGTTTCCTGTTCATGATGGTGAGGTGGACCAAAGGATCAGGACCTCCTACACAGGTAGCAATATTTCACAGGTCAGTCTTGGTGAAGGAGCTGAGCTAAAATGCAAAGCTCTTGAGATATTAGCCTGTTTCCATATTGTTAGAAAACTTAAGATCATGAGCAAAATAATAAGATCCTGGAGGGAATTCAAGGACCTTGTTCTTTTAGTTATCGTGGGCCGATGCGGCTGTGGAGTTAGTGCCCTCTCTGTAACCAAAGGCTTGCACCTGTGCTCAGCTGACTTGCCCAGGGCAGCTGTAGCTCATCACAACCAGGGTGAGAATGTGTGTGTGAATGGGTGAATGACTGACTGTGTTGTAAAGTGCCTTGGGGGGTCCCAGGACTCTAGAAGGCACTATTTCAAATACAGGCCATTTTACCATTTACCATTTTTTAAACCATTTTCTTCTACAGAGTAACCTTAAAGCTAAGGGAATAGCTTCCTCACATTTACATGCAGTGTCAGAAAACCAAATTGAATAAAAGAGTACTGCGGCATTGTCGTTGTCCATTTCTCCCGTTATTATGCTTTTTTCCATCTGCTTTGCTTTTGCGGGCATTTGGTTATTATTTGTGCGACGCTAAAGGCCAACCAGCAGAATACCAACACAAAAGGCACATTTTGCCACCTACTGTTACGGAGTCGAACGCACTTCATTCAATAATTAGATTTCTGAACATACATGTAATCTAGGATAAAGTCTCCGACTCTGGTTAAATTATTAGCTTGGTTACTGCCATAGCTTGACTTAGAAGTGCATGTAACCACACGATCCGTGCATGATCTGCCTCATCAAAAGAAGTCAGTAAGTCACCTAAGGTGAAGTTAGCTGAGGTGGTATGGCAATCTGATTAGGAAAACTTTTAAACACCTCATGATGGATGTTTTCCAGAAATTACCTAGAATCACTGGAGGGATTATATCTTCTCTAATCTAAGAATTCCTTGGCACCCTGCAGGAAGACTTAGATTGTGTTGCTCTGAAAAGGGATTTTTCTTCCAGATCTGTTTATTCTCCAAACTGACTTGGGATAAACATTTAATTTTACGGTATTTAGCATAACTGAACCACTGCATGTACTTAGTTAACAGCTTATTTTACAGATAAAACTGGATAGCTTAGCATAAATAAATATTTACTTCCATTCTTGTTGCTTTCTATGTTCTGGGTGTTTTTTTTCCTATATAAAGCCCAAATGATTTATTGCATTCACAGAAAATAGTCAGACTAACACACTGGAAGCATGGGTAGCAACTATAAGGGACTAATGTGAGGCTAATGTAAGGCACTGAAGCTGGATATAGTCAAATTATCCACATTATTGAGTGTGTTTAATGAAGCAAATCCAGTGAGCCCGTTCAGACAGCCCAACTGAAGTCTGCTGCTACACATGAAACCTTTTTAATTATGGCGGTGCACTTAAGCTGTCAGCTCTCTGATCGTTCTTCCTCTGCATGCCTGCGCACTCCCAAATCTGCTGCTGCGTGCTGCCATTGCTCCTGCTGCTACTGCTAGAATTTCAATGCCTGACTTCTCATGTAACATTTCTTATCCTCCATGTCTAAGCTTCTTCTTGGGGGCAAATTAGTGGTGTCTCTGTGTATCCTGCTGCGCTGGGCTACAAGTTTCCTTCTGGAGAGCAACAAGATCAGAGGTGCCAAGCATTATATAAAGGGTTGGTTTACATGGTGTCCTTTTGATGCGGGTTAGATGAATGAAGTCCACAGCATCATGAAGACATATGGGTTTTGGTGATGAATAAGATAAAGTTATGCATGATTTCACATGCATTCAAATTACCTTCTATAACAGGGGTGTCAAACTCATTTTAGCTCAGGGGCTACATTGAGGGAAACCTAGTCCCAAGTGGGCCAGACCGGTAAATTAAAAACGGCTTCAGATTGTTTCTTTGTTTTAATACAATCAATATAAAACAAAGTTGGAGCCTGAGGACAGTGTATCCAAAATAGTAAAACACCTGAAGTGTACTTGAAAATTTGAAAATAATAAAAAATCAATAAATAAAAAAAACATTCCTTAGTGATTCAAAGAACTTACAGATCACATGGCTAGATCAGTTTCATGCAGCACTTAAAGTATATTTGACTCATTTTACTTTACATCTTTTAGCTTTCACCAGCACATCAATATCAGAAGTCACATCCTGAGTGGCGGCCAACTTCAGGATGTGATTCAAGTTCTTGTGTGAGCCTTGAGCGCAGCTTTGTTTTATTTAAACTCATTACAAAGAAAACTTGCTCACAAAGATATGTTTATTTTCACTCTACATTGTAAAGTATGAAAATAAAGTTTACACAACCGTCTCGCTGGCCGGATTCAACCCGTTTGCGGGCTGGATGCGGCCCGCGGGCCGTATATTTGACACCCCTGTTCTATAATGTAAGCAACACGTCTTTTTTTTTTTGCTAAGCACATCCCCTGCCCCACAGAGCTCCATGCAATAGGAAACTGAGCGCCGACCAGAACTAACCAATAGCGTTAGACTACCGCTTACTTGCTTCAAATTTAGAGCAACAAGATCAGAGGTGCCTCTTTATATTACCTTCTATAAAACATGTGTGGATTTAATGCAAATGAAGTTAAGATCTTATAAATCAAGATGTTAACAGTGACAGATGATCTGTTTGATAAAACAGCATGAGACTAAGATATCAGTACTTTGTCTGTCACAATTGTGCATCAAAAATAAAAATGTTATTATGCCCCAGGAACCAGAGTTGTAAATTCGAGCTGGGTCATATTTAGAGACGTAAAGAAGCAAAAATTAGCTTGAATGTTTATTTTCCCTAAATTTGTCTAAACATAATGTTCATCCTTGGAAAAATATCAAACCAGAATCTAATTCCATGCATCAGTTACAGCAGCTCTGGCTGAACAAATTGACAGTGAAATTATGACTTGGTTTTTGGACTCATCAGTGCATAATTGTACTGAAGCTTGAAACGCAAGGACAGGCCTGATTGTGATTAATCCATTATCATGTTTCTCTTAATCACATAATTCATCTGAATGAAGCAAAAATTCTCCATCATTCCAGCCCTCAGAACAAACCTCTCATTGTACCACTGCGAGGCTGAAAAGACCTATGACTTCTAAACAGTTTTCTTGTGGAGGAACCAAAGCAACACTTGAGCCAAAGTGCAGGAAAAACAATCTTCTACAATGGCTCATCTGTTACTTCAATTGTTCACCTTGAACACACTGACCAACCCACAGCTCACTCATTTCTTTGGGTTTCAAATGTTCAACTATCATTTTTTTTCAAATGATGAGGCAGAAACTCAGTGCTGCCTTAGTAACTATTCTACTGGTGTGTGTGGTGGAAAGTGACTTTGCAGTACCAGCTGTGTGGAACGCTTTAGCTGGTTAAATGCGTGTACTACAGTATGTGCTGCTTAGGCATCCAGTGGAAAGCTGGGGTTACGTTTCAAGTCTGCATGGTGGGGCAGTTGTTCAGACTGTTGCCTCGCAACAAGAAGGTTGCAGGTTAGAAACTTGGCTGCGGCCTTTCTGTGTGGAGTTGCATGTTCTCCCCATGCATGCGTGGGTTTCCCCACAGATCACAACATGCCATATAGGTTAAAAACGGTACGTCACTTTGGATAAAAGCATCTGCCAAATAATAAAGACACAAATCCTTTTTAATACACTGTACACGCTACGCTCCTGGAATGCCTATACTCAGCAGTTTAGATCCCACCGGTTAGGATACATACTGTTGTCCTTCTCCTTGCTTGTTATCACGTGAACTGCTGAAATTACATGTGGTTTTGAAATGTTTTCATTGATTTCATGACCTTGCAGGGCCAGCTGAGTGGAATGCTTTTGCTGCCACTTTGCATCTAAAACGCTCCTGGTGGGAAAGGGAGCTCATGGGTGAAATGCCTCATTTATGCTACACGTACCTGGAAACCCAGAGAAAGAGTAAATTTAGCAAAGCGACACGTCCACACTCTTATAGGACTCATCCAAACCATGACGCTTCACAGCTGGATAGTACTCACCCATCAGAAAATTGCTGTGTACTGTGCTTCATGGATGTTACATAATGCTCACATGCCTGGTGGAAAGGCCCAGTTTGTTGCCTCAAAGTCAACAAGGCTGAGGAACAACTTGTCAGGTGTTGTGAGACTCCTGAAAAGTCCCTCATCATGTTGCCTTTCATTTGTTTTCACCACCACAGTGTTTAAGTGTTCATCATCTATTCAGAGTAAACTGGTCTGTGTCTGGATGACTTTTGAACAACCTCTCACAATAATGTCTCTTATTTGTTTAATCTTCATAATGGTAGCATTTGAGTCTTCTACAGGACACACTGTGTAGTGTACCCACAAATAACTTCTATTATGTTGTCAAACTCAACCTTCAGTTCATTTAGTGTCTGGCACATCTCCACAACGTGGATGTCCAGTCACAGATACAGGTGCCTATTCGAGAGGATGATAACTAGGGTAATAAGCTTTGTGATTTCAATTGTCGAAATATTTTACCTGGGATTCCAGGTGAGTTAAGAATCAAAGGGGTTGATAATTAAATGGCATCGCCTCATGAACTCAGAACCTTCAAACTGTAAACTTTTGTTTGAGGTTTTTGATAAACTTAAAACAACAACTACTGATGAGCGTTGTCTTTTTTTTTTTCATTTCTCATTACTACCAGCTGTGAAAAACAATTGACATTGGCCTCCTTGTGGTAATCATAAGTAGGACAAGTTGCTTTATGCTTTTCTTTCAGACTCCCACCTGAGCTTGATAATTGCACAAGGGTGTTAATTTAGATATTTAACATTCATGTCTGCCATTAAAAAAAAGAGCAAAAAAGTTTATCTATTCATGCGGCTGAAATTCTGCTTGTGCATATAATATTAGTAATACTTCTTGTTTTTCTGTATTTTTATAAAATTGGTTATAACAGTATTTAAACTGATGTTTTGTGGAAACAAAGAGAAATCAGCCCAATCCAATTTGAAATCATTTCAAGAGAGGGGGATATTCTTTCTCCAGCCACACTATTTTATTTAATTTCTGCTCTCCAGTTCTCTCATTTTACAGCGCATTTCCTTCTCTGCACATCTCTGCCAAAACCCAGAACCGAAGAAGGACCAGAGAGGATCGATTTTCATCCCAGATCACATTTCACCTGCACGAGGGAGGTTGTGAGGTGGGTGAAGTACTGAGGTTTGGCACGCAGGTTGTGTTATTTCAGCAGAATGAGCATTGAGGCTTTTGTGGGGAATTTTATACTTAACTGTGTGAAAAAAGCAAAATGTGGGGGAAATGTAGGCTATTATTCTGTCTGCTTTAGTGAAAGGGATCTTGGATGTTAATCCTTGTGGGAGGGGTGGGAAACTGACTGCTGTGGTGTTGTTTTTAATATTGTAAAGCACTTTGAGCTGCACTGTATGAAAAGCACTTCATAAATACAGTGGGGCAAAAAAGTATTTAGTCAGCCACCGATTGTGCAAGTTCTCCCACTTAAAATGATGACAGAGGTCAGTAATTTACATCGTAGGTACACTTCAACTGTGAGAGACAGAATGTGAAAAAACATCCATGAATTCACATGGCAGGATTTTTAAAGAATTTATTTGTAAATCAGGGTGGAAAATAAGTATTTGGTCAATAACAAAAATTCAACTCAATACTTTGTAACATAACCTTTGTTGGCAATAACAGAGGTCAAACGATTACTATAGGTCTTTACCAGGTTTGCACACACAGTAGCTGGTATTTTGGCCCATTCCTCCATGCAGATCTTCTCGAGAGCAGTAATGTTTTGGGGCTGTCGCCGAGCAACACGGACTTTCAACTCCCTCCACAGATTTTCTATGGGGTTGAGGTCTGGAGACTGGCTAGGCCACTCCAGGACTTTCAAATGCTTCTTACGGAGCCACTCCTTTGTTGCCCGGGTGGTGTGTTTGGGATCATTGTCGTGTTGGAAGTCCCAGCCACGTTTCATCTTCAAAGCTCTCACTGATGGAAGGAGGTTTTGGCTCAGAATCTCACGATACATGGCCCCATTCATTCTGTCCTTAACACGGATCAGTCGTCCTGTCCCCTTAGCAGAAAAACAGCCCCAAAGCATGATGTTCCCACCCCCATGCTTCACAGTAGGTATGGTGTTCTTGGGATGCAACTCAGTACTCTTCTTCCTCCAAACATGACGAGTTGAGTTTATACCAAAAGGTTCAGCTTTGGTTTCATCTGACCACATGACATTCTCCCAATCCTCTGCTGTATCATCCATGTGCTCTCTGGCAAACTTCAGACGGGCCTGGACATGAACTGGCTTCAGCAGCGGAACACGTCTGGCACTGCAGGATTTGATTCCCTGCCGTTGTAGTGTTTTACTGATGGTGACCTTTGTTAGCCTGGCAAGCCAGACTACATAAATGTATTATTTAGTCTGGCCACGCTCCATTGATGGCTCTCGGTTGTGGGGCGGGTTCTACGGTTGTCTTTCAAATGATCTCCGCATTCCACTGGACAATGAATGTGACATACTCTTGTTTCACTCTGTTGCGTCATCCCACCCACCAGGCATATAGAGTGCCCTGATTGGCCCACAAAGCGGATAGAGCTCTGTGATTTGTTCACTAAGCAGATAGAGCACTATGATTGGCCCACCATTATGGACCAATCACAGCTCTTTGTGTGTTTGAAACCCCTCTAGAGAGCTGTGATTGGCTAGCCAGAGTCCTGGTAGGAGCTGCTGAGGTTCCAATGGTGCGTGCCTAGACCATTCTTTGCAAAGCAAGAATTTGGTCTAGTTCACTAGGCTAGACCTTTGTTACTGTGGTCCCAGCTCTCTGCATGTCATTCACCAGGTCCCCCCGTGTGGTTCTGGGATTCTTGCTCACCGTTCTCATGATCATTTTGACCCCACGGGATGAGATCTTGCGTGGAGCCCCAGATCAAGGGAGATTATCAGTGGTCTTGAATGTCTTCCATTTTCTGATAATTGCTCCCACAGTAGCCTAGTGAACTAGAGCAAATTTTTGCTTTGCAAAGTTTGGTCTAGGCATGCTCCATTGGAACCTCCACAGCTCCTAACAGAACTCTGACTAGCCAATCACAGCTCTCTAGAGGGGTTTCAAACACATAAAGAGCTGTGATTGGTCCATAATGGTGGACCAATCATAGTGCTCTATCTCAGTGGCGGAGCTTGATATGTGCAACATGTGTGGCCGAACAGGGCGGCAGTCTGGAGGGGGCGGCATTTAATTTCTTTTTTTTTTAATATTTTTTTTTCTTCCATCAACCGATACATCAACAAAACATAGAAATCACATGTTCTTCATAATAATAATAGTGATGAGTGATGATAATAATAATATTTCTGTAATAAAAGCACAACAAAGTCATTGTTTGCGTTTATATTGGGATTTTATTGCGCCCCCTTGTGTCCGCCGCACCTCTGTAGTGCGCTCTATAGCGCCCTTCATCAGGTGGGGGGCGGAGGGATCTCGGAGAGTGATGATGGAGGGATACAGGTACCGTTTCACATATCACCACTCACAAACATAATGGAGAAGAAGCGGTCGAAGCCATCTGGTGCCCAATTTCGGAAAAAAAGAAAAGAAGAGGAGGAGAAACGAGGAAAAGATGCAGGTATGCATCTCTTTATTATTTAGTTGGTATTTTTCCCGCCTGTCCCCCAACTTATTGATTAACTAACCTCTCTAATCTG
>SSNQ01034346.1:373575-396075 GCA_006942095.1 Nothobranchius kuhntae
GTTGGCAGGCGTCAGCAAGTTCACTCTTATTTTGAAAGAACGTTGTCTCGTTGGTACAAACGACGGAAATCTCAAGCTTGACAGATCTCAGCTTAACTCATTCACTGCCAGCCGTTTCCTGATCACTAACGGCCTTCGCTGCCAGCGTTTCTCACCGTTTTTACTGTTTTTTTAAGAGTCACAGAACGTTGCGCGCTAGCATGTTGATGCCAAAACAACCAAAACAAAGAGGAGACTCATCTCTTACATCAGGAAGAATCCGTGTGTTACGAGCGTTATCCGTTCTTTCATAATCCGTTGTCGAATTGTGATCGGCAGACGCTTTTCCGGTTCGCGCCTCACTTTTTTTACAGGAACGGCCCAAAACGATCTCCGAACACATGGATGTGTTGCTTCCTGATCATGTGATCTGTGACGTATGCGGATGAAGATCGGCTTCAGGGCTGAGATGTTTGTTCTCTCAGAGCGGGGGCTCGTTCCGATGCTCAAACAGTAAAAAAATACAAATGACGACTTTAGTCATCATTGGCAGTGAACGGTTGGATCTAAAATGACGACTTTAGTCGTCAATGGCAGTGAATGAGTTAAAACAGGAAATACAGATGGCCAGCCTGTATTCCTCTTTGCGGTGGTGGGTTGAAAGCTGGTTGAAAACAATGTTGAGAGTATGATGTAACTCCTTGGAGCTCGGATCGAGCAGAGCTGATGTCAAAGTGGAACTTAACGTGGAACTGACTTAAAATGGCGTTGCCTTCTTTTTATATCTCCCAGTTGTTTAAGAATCTTAGTAAACCGGATTGGACTACTTTCATAAACAGACCAGATTCTGCCCTACCACAGACGAAAGTTCTGATTGGTTGAAATCAATGTGTCATGCGTTTCCATGGTAATGCATATCAGTGTGTCTGGTGCCGCCCTGTTTATTCTTTTAAACACATAACTCATGACATCTTTATTTCACAGATCATTCACCTGATTATTAATGATCAACAAATGCTTTGATTAGCTTATCACAAATAAAATACTTTGATTAATCAATGAAAAGCGTTCTTCTTCTGTTCTTCTGTCTCTTCTCCTGGAATGTAAACATACTGAACCAAGCGTCCGACCTTGGCGATGGTACTGTGTGAAGGGGCAGCTGTTAAGGCAGACCATTATACTTCCTAACGCTACAATGATATTTACTTATTGCTATGAGCAACAATACAGAAAAAGTCAATTCAAAATAAGTTTAGGAAGCCCACCAAGAATCGCAATTAAAGCAATTAAAATAAATACCATATACAGTTAAGGAAACGTTGGTTTGACGACCTGATATAAAGCGGTCACTGCGTAAGCAAAAACCTTTGCTCCTGGGATCCCACAGTTTCATTTTAGCCGGGTCACTAGCGCGTTTTATTGCTATGATCCAGTGTTCGCTGTGTTCCGGATATTCGGGATTTTGGCTCTTCCCTTATCTCGTCCGCATCTCTTATGGCATCTTGGGGCACAAAAGGCACGATATTTCCCATTTCTAGTTTGGGGTTTCTGCAAATAACAATAACCTTACTTTGGGCACCTGCCTGCCAACATGGCGCCATTCGATTTGAACTGTTGCATGCCAGGAGAAGTGACGTCAACTCCCGGAGCTCTAGTCATAGGACTTGAATGACTTAAACTGCAATGAATTACTGGAAAAATTTGGGCGTTCTAAAACGTTTGACCGGTAGTCAAAGCTAGCAGAACAAATCAGAATGGGCCCGTTGGCGGAGCAAATTACCGGGCCTATTAAACCCATAAAGGTCATGATAACATGATTTTAGCTGCGGCACCCTCTATTTGGTAACTGGGCGTTCAATGCCAGTTACTGACCTATTCGGATGTTGCAATAGTAGTGGACTGGCCAGCAGTGAATTCTGGAGATGAACCGCTCTGTTGGCCTCCCCCTACTCCAGGAATGTCCAGCCTCCCACACAGTGCTTTAAGAGACCAGTACAACCACTTCTAATTTTGAGATTTTCTGCTCCTTTATTAGTCGAAATTTTTTAGATTTCTGATAATATATCAGTCCGTCACTAATGTGGGCCCTTTTATGCCAATATATTGTTCATCCTTAATAATATGTAAAGGTCAGATTCACTACAGTACCCAATGCTAAACAGTTACAAATCTGAAGCTCTCGAGGACATTGTCCCACGTGGTTCAAAAATGTTCTGCGTGAGACACTTCTATGTCTGCCAGTTTGTCAGGCATGGCTCAAATGTTTACGCAAACACTAATTATATGTATATAAATATATGAAAAATGACGCGGTGTGACCAAGCGTCAAAATATGATGCGCAGGGTGCCTCAGCGCGCCGGGAGAGGACGCGCAGGAAAATGCACTGTGCCACAGTGTCCGTATCCAACGCCCGCGGTGACACGGATATTTAACCGACATTTCACCTCCAACCTCTAGCGATTTAACCTATCCCTCACCCCCATCCTAACCTTAACCCAGTAATCTGTGGAGATTTTTAATTAAGCGTGTTTGAGAGGAACAATGGAATGCGAAACAATGTTTTGCATGCGCAAGCTGGTTAAGGTTAGGATGGGGGTGAGGGGGAAGGTTATATAGCAAGAGGGTAAAGGTCACAAATCGGTCAAATGTCCGTCTCAACGCGGGCGTTGGATAGCAACGCTCTGGCACAGCGCGTCCTCTCCCGATGTGCTGGGGCACCCTGCGCATCATATTTTGACGCTTGGTCACAACGCGTCATTTTTCGACAATTAGGGTGTGAGAACGTGTTGTCCGGATGCTTCTAATCTTACCAATATTCCAAAGGTGGAAACAGGAAATCCTACAAACCTGTTTAACATGGGATTTGAATGACATGTGTAATGGAGGTTAAAGAGTTACATTTTAATTAATGACCAGAGACATTAAAGACCCATATCTAGTATGGGTCCCATCTACTGGACACTGGGCTATTTAAATCAGAAGAGTGGTTCTTTTTATTACAGGGAAATTAAACACTTTGCATGAACTGAGAGACAAGAGAAGAGAGAGACCTCCAAACATTTAAGCAAAATTTATTATCTAAATGATTTTAAACAGTTTAACAGAACTAACTCTCTAATGATGGATGCTCATGGAATGGAATGTGAGGTGGAGTGTGTTTTGGTGCGATGTCAGTTCAGAATCTCCGCTCTGGAGAAGCGAGTCTGAGTGGGAGATGATGTTTTGCTCCAAACTGATCAACGTTTGAACCGTGGTCATAAAACAACATGAGACGCGATCTGTGTCGCTCCACATTACCTGTCAGTGAGACTCCCGTACAGATCAGGCTGCCAGGTTCACGACCTTCCACTGGTACTGGAGCCGATGAAACAGCATCGACAGCACGAAAAAAACAGTCTTTGGATAGTCTCCAGGTAAAAAGCGACAGGTGTTTCACAGCGTCAAAGGGACCCCCCTTTGGGTTAGCGAGTTCAGCTTTTATTCTGAAGGAACCGTTTTGTTGATAACAACGACAGGATTTCCCAGCTTGGCAGTTCTTAGCTTAAAAGTAAAAAGTACAGGTGGCCGGTCCGTACGTCACTTAGCGATGAACTTCAGGGGATCTCGAGATCTGGCTGAATACCGAACTTAAAATGGCGTTGTTCTGTTTTATTAATCTTGATGTTTAAGATTCTGGACGAATCACAGCTGACAGATTAAATAAACACCACAGAGACTCTGCCACGCTTCAGATGTGAAGGTTCTGATTGGATTTGCAGCAGCAATGTGTCATGATTATTTATCTTTGTGTATCAGCGTGTCTAGTGGCTGGAATAAGTCATTTACTTATTAAAACATTAATCATAACATTGTGATTTCACAAATCGGTCACATGGTTATTATTGACTAACACTTTGATGGATTAGCTTTATTAAAATAGAGTTCTTTGATTAATTAAAAGAAATAGTTCATTTGTCGTTCTTCTGTCTTCATCGCTGGAATGTAAACAGTTTGGAAGCGAATGCATGACCTTGAGGCTGTTTCATGCACACTGACACTGTGTCAAAAGGAAACAGCTGTTAGGGTAGAAATGGCTCCTTCATCGCGTTACACATGTCCTGGTCGAAGATAACACCAAGGTTCCTTACTTTGTTCTCTGAGACTAATTTAATGCCATTCAGGTCAGATGATTGACTAAGCAACTTCCTTATCTGAATTTCAGGTCCAAAGACGAGAACTTCAGTCTTGTCTTGATTTAAAAGCAAAAAGTTTTGAGTCATCCAATTTTTTATACCTTCAATACAAGCCTTTATTCTAACTAACTAATTAGGTTCATCAGGGTTAATGGATAGATAGATATATGTTTATGTTTATGTATTTAGCAGACACTTTTGTCCAAAGCGACTTACAAGTGATAATCGGCATGTGGCCCTTGAGGCTAACAACAACAATAACAACAACAACATTGACATCAGTCATGGAGAGTGGGGAACAAGGAGTGGACATTAGAGAGGGGGACGGGTGCAGGCAAGGTGCTAGTTAAGAAGATGCTCTCTGAAGAGTAGGGTCTTCAGGAGTTTCTTGAAAATTGAAAAGGAAGCCCCTGTTCTGTTAGTGCTTGGAAGGTCATTCCACATTTGTGCAACGATGCATGAGAAAAGTCTGGATTGTCCTGAGCGTGGTGTAGGCACTGCTAGCCGATGATCCTGTGATGACCGGAGCGACCGGAGTATCGTCAGCATAACAGTGGAAGTTTATCCCATGCTGTCCAATGATTTTACCAATTGGAAGCATATATATAGTGAAAAGAATTGGTCCAAGCACTGAACCCTGTGGTACTCCACAAGTAAACCTGGAGTATGAAGAAGATTTGTCATGTACATTTACAAAATGAAATCTATCAGACAGGTAGGATTTAAACCAGTCTAGCACTGTTCCTTTGATCCCTACAACATGTTCAAGTCTTTCTAAAAGAACATTGTGATCAACTGGGTCAAAGGCAGCACTGAGATCTAACAAGACTAGAACAGACACAAGATTCTTATCTGAGACCATGAGAATATCATTTGTAACTCTCACTAATGCAGTTTCAGTGCTGTGATACTCTCTAAAACCAGACTGAAATTCCTCAAACAGAGCCTTAGTGTTTAAATGCTCACATACTTGGATGGCCACTTTGGGTAAAAATGGAAGGTTAGATATTGGTCTGTAATTCATTGGGTCATCTGGATCCAGAGAAGGCTTCTTAAGTAAAGGTTTTATTACAGCGACCTTAAAATTCTGTGGTAAGAATCCATTTGTTAAGGATATCTAGAATGGGGCCAGTAACCAAAGGAAGTGCATCTTTATATAATTTGGTTGGGATTGGATCTAAAATGCAAGTTGAAGGTTTAGATGCAGCTAATATTTTTGATAACTCTGAAAGCTCAACTGGATCAAAACGGTTCAAGCACAGATGAGGTTCTACAGTCACCTCTGATGCTGTCTCACTTACTGGTGAAGAAGAAATGGCATTAGGGAGGATACTAATTATTTTCTTTCTAATAGAATCAATTTTACTTGTGAAAAATCCCATTAAATTGCTGCTAAGGGCTAAGGGAATATATGGTTCAGAACTATGATTCTGTGTAAGTTTGGCAACTGTCCTGAAAAGAAATTTTCGATTATTCTTTTTCTCCTCAATTAGCGATGAAAAATGAGCAGTTCTAGCTTGTCGAAGCTTATTTTTATAAACCACAAGACTATTTTTCAGGATAAGTAGGACTCCTCCTGGTGTGTAGAGTGCCATGTTCTCTCCAAGTTTCTAGAGTTTTGTTTAAAAGTTCTTAAATGAGAATTAAACCAGGGAGCCAATTTCCTGTGCTTAATTGTCTTCTTTTTAAAGGAGCAACATCATCTAATGCCACACGTAAAGAAGTGACATTATGAACAAAATCATCAATTTGTGAAGAGCTAGAAATGAACATATTGCCCTCTGATACGTTCCTCTGAGACAGTAAAGATGGAACAGTTGATTTAAAAGATGCAACTGCGTTGTGAGATAGAGACCAAATAGTGAAATTTACTTTCATGTCTCGAGAACTCAGTTATAAAAAACTCAAAGGAAAATATATGTGGAAATATCGTTATTTCCTCACACTCTATGCTATAAGTCAGCACAAGGTCTAATGTATGATGGCAGGAGTGGGTGGAGCTATGTATTCTTTGAGTGAAACCAATTGAGTCTAAGATATTACTAAAGGCTACATTGAGGCAATTATTTTCAATGTCCACATGAATGTTAAAATCCCCCACTACAATGACCTTATCAGTATTTAGCACCAAATCAGATAAAAAATCTGAGATCTGATCCAAAAACTCAGAGTAAGGGCCTGGTGGACGATATCAAACTACAAACAAGAGTGGTTTTACAGTTTTGCAATCTGGATTAGGAAAACTAAGAATAAGATGTTCAAAAGAACTGTAACTATTAATTGGCAAGGGATTGATTATTAGGTCTGATTGAAAAATTGTTGCTACTCCTCCTCCTCGTCCTGTACTTGGAGCAATATGATGATTTAAGTCATTAGAAGGACTCTACTCATTTAAACTAACATAGTCCTCTTGCTGCAGCCAGGATTCTGTGAGAGAGAGAGTGCAAAGAAATCTGATTATCACAAATCAAGTCATTAACTAGCAAAGTCTTAGAAAAAAATAACCCACATTTAATTTTTCTAGTTTTCTGCTCAGTTGAATTTATTCAAATATTTATGAGATTTCCATGATTTGCTTTATTAAGCCTGATATTTAATCTGTGTGATTTTGGCCGTGGGCAGGACACTGTCTCAATGGGGTAGTGGGTGGGTAACAGTACAGAAGCTGCAGAGGGGTGGGTTAAATTACGACTCTGCTTCCTGGCCTGGACCCTGGGTTGTCATGGAGGACTAATAAAACTGGCCATATTCCTAGAAAGAAGAGCTGCACCATCCACAGAGGAATGGATGCCGTCTCTTCACATCAGGCCAGGTTTTCCCCCAAAAGTTTTCCAATTATCAATGTAGCCCACGTTGTTTTCAGGACACCACCTAGACAACCAGCGGTTGAAGGACAGCATGCGGCTAAACATGTTGTCACTGGTCCGATCGGGTAGGGGGCCAGAGAAAATTACGGAGTCCGACATTGTTTTGACAAACTTACACACCGAAGCAACATTAATTTTAGTGACCTCCGATTGGCGTTACCGGGTGTCGTTACTGCCAGCGTGAATAACAATCTTACTATATTTACGCTTATCGTTAGCCAGCAGTTTCAGATAAGATTTAATGTCGTCCGCTCTGGCCCAGATAAACATTTAATCAGTGGCGGCTGGTGAAAAATATTTTTGGTGGGGCTGTGCTATTTTCTATTTTTAAACAAACTTGTGCTTTCTGAGCTTTGTGCACAACTTCACTATTTCCTGAATTAAGCACAGATCTTTTATTTCCTGTCTTACATCATTGGACAAACTGACTAATCCAGGTGTGTCTGACTATTGGCACGCTGCCTTGCGGACCAAGGTTGAAAAATACTGCATTAAATTGCACATAAAATAACACGACCATAAATGGTAAATAGGCAATGCAAGAGGCAAGTAACAAAAACATTTTGTTTAATTTCAACATTTGAGTGAACACGAAAAATTATGAGCAGGTCACTGTTACAGTAATGGTAGTAAACACTACTTAGACAAAATGCCAGAAATTTACACTGTTAAATATTTCTGGAGTGTTGTGCCAAGGTCAACTTTATACAAAGATCAAGTGGATGCATTTGTGTGTGTGTGATACCTCATTTGTACAGAAATTTTGCCCTTCTGTCCTTCTGAGTGGCAATGCTCTCGATGACCTATTTATTAAAGTCAGGAATGTTTGTGACAAGCTTTTTTTTCATGGAGAGCATGGCAAGAGCATTCAGCCGATCCTGTGTCATGGTGTTCCTCAGGAAAGTCTTAATCCTCTTTAAAGTAGAAAAGCACCTTTCTGATTCGGCTGTGGTCATGGGTGTGGTGACAAGAATCTTGAAAAGAGTGACAGTCTCTGTGAACGTGCTTTTAAGATTGTTCTCCATGAAAAACTGGAAGAGAGTCAGTGCACCAGTGCAAGCCCTGAACTCATGGTTCTCATTTATGAGGGATAGCGCTGTTCTGAGCTTAGCATTGTTCAGCATGGGGTAGGCCTCTACAGCGGTCGCCAGTGCTGCATCTGGGAACTGCGCTGTGTTGCACAAACAAGTCACTTTGTAGAAGAGTGGCAGCAACGAGATGCTTGGTAAAAGAGAATTGCTCTTTTGCATGGCTCAGGATGGTGTCACAAACCTGTCATATGATAAATAAAAAACAACAGATAAGTACATAGGAAACACTTTCATAGGAAATAATGTCATCAGTATCCTCTTACAAATGTCATATTTCCCAGTTTTTGGGAAAATAAAACATTTCAGATTCTCAATTAGATGTTTTTACTTCAAATGTAAAAACATCTCATTGAGAATCAGAAAGGTTTTATTGTCCCAAAAGCTGGGAAATGTGTTTGCTGCAGCAGAAGTGTAACAAGTAAAATGGAATCAGATTGATGTATGTACAAATTTACATGAAACACACATTTACATGATTAAATATGTATAATACCCTAAATCCTCTAATACAGGCCCGGGCCTGTATTTGACTCAAGCTCATCAAGCTCCAGGCCTTTATTGGAAGGAGGGCCAGTATTAGAGGCAGGCCTCTATTTCTATTTGAGCAAAATGAACTAATGGTTCGCTGGAGTTTTTGACAATTAAAATTGCGCCCACATTTTCAAAGTTAAACACATTTCTTTTAACAACGGTAGTTTCTGCTTCAGCCATCTCCCCCCTCCCCCTGCGCAGCGGCCGCAAACTCACTGATGCGCCTGCAGCCTCTCAGAGTTCCTGCTGCTCTAAACATTAAAATAATTATTTCATTTTCTGTTCCTCACTTCTGATTACCTTCAATGGTGTCTGTTTGTTGCAACCAGCAGGTACAAAAACTAACTTGTTTTTATTTGAATATTTTTCTGTCCTGTCTGTTTATTATCTTCCTGCATCTCCTCTCAATCCTAAAGAGAAACTGCTACCTGGGTTCATATATATTCACCTTATGAGTTACCTTTGAACTGCAGTTCTAAAAGATCTACCGACCGCAAAAACAGCGGAGTGCTCGCTGCTTGCCGGCCGCATCAGTTAGGTGCGTCACCAGATGACAAGTTGATGCGCCCCGCTCCACAGCGAAACGCATCAGGCGCAAATAAAAGACAGAAAACATCAAAGGAAATGAACCGACATGAATGATCGCGTGTTAAATAATTTGGCAACACCTGATTGTTACTGTGGCCGTGCTCAGGAGGCAGATCTACCGACCGCAAAAACAGTGGAGCGCTCCCTGCTTGGCGGCCGCATCAGTGATCGCTGTGTCGGAGGACAAGGTGATGTGCCCCGCTCCACAGCAGCGAAACACATCAGGCGCAAATAAAGACAGAAAACATTAAAGGAAATGAACCGACATGAACGATCGCGTGTCAGTACCGATGCTACAGCGCGTTGCACCCCCCCCCGAGTGCAGGAGCTTGTCACCTGCTGACAGCAGGCTGCTGTCTTTTCTGAGGGCTGCATCTTGCCGGTCATTATCACGTGACAGCGACTAGTCGACGACAGGCATAAAAAGTCACTATAGTGAAGTCGACTAGTTCATAAAACCCCTATTGCTCCCCAGTGTTCTGCAGTGCACGTTCTCTTTGAACTTGATATCAAATTTTCGCCTCCTCTTCGTCTCCGCACGGTTAAAGTTACCCTCGCGGTCTATCACTGGCAAATCAAAAGTGAGACGATGACACAACCGCCCCCCGTACTTGCTTGTTATCACATTCCACCCGGCCACAATAAGAGACCGGCCATTATTCACCTCCGCCGACTCCGTTACCGGCCAAAATTGGAGACCCGGCCTTTAATTGAATACCGGCCTGTATTAGAGGATTTACGGTAAGTATGTGTGTTGAAATGAGTTTTTACAGTTATTGCACATTAAACAATGTACATGTTATTAAACAAATGTCCCTGTTTGTGGGACAACCAAGGATTTCTGATTCTGATTGTCTTGCTCACAGAAATGTAATGTACAGCTTACCTCTGCACCCAGCTGCTGTTGTTCTCCCTGTCCAAACGTCCTCCGTTTCTTCCGTTTCCCTCGTCGAGCTGCATGGCAACGTTAGCTCTGCCTAGCATGGCTAGCTTCACCGTGATGTCCACGTGTGCCCGGGATGACTCGTGAGCTCCAGTGGTCAAGACTGTCGAGCTCAACCCGAACATCAACGAACAGCCTTGGGAAGTAGCTCTATCGCCCTTCGGGCTTCCGAATCGACAACGCTGATTGGATGCATTCCCATTCCTATGAGCTTCATTTTCTTGTCAGCAATTGGCTGGCTGCTTCACTGCCGTTTGGGCGATCTTTCTGTCGCCTCCACCGCTCGGCAGGGAGCTTCTCACCAATGATATAGATATACATTTATGATTTGTTTTTGTTACAAAACACACAATTAACTTAGAATATGTGATTATTGTTAATTTTATTTGTTCATTTTTTTTAAATAAAAATTAAAAACACTGGTGAAAAATGGGGTGGGGTGGGGGGGGGGGTGGCGCCCTATCGCCCTCTAGTGGCCAGCCGCCACTGCATTTAACTATGGTTGCTGGAGACTCTAATGCCACGTTTCTGACTATGGAGCTGCCAATGATGAGAGTCGGCTTGTAAGTGGGTGCGTCACTGAGCGGGGAAAATCTGTTAGAAACGTGGACGGGTTGGAGGTGTTCCATGGGCTGGGTTCTATGCTTCCTGCGTAACGCCACCCAGCCGGCCTGAAGTCCTGGCTGCTCGGGTTCTGCTGGAGAACTGCTATGAGCTGGTTCTGTGCTAGTTAGGCCCGCACTTGCTAAGTAGCTACAGCGATCTACGGGCTTTTGAACAGTGCGGAGCCGGGCCTCCAATTCCGACACCCTCGCCTCCAAAGCTACAAACATGCTACATTTATTACACGTACCATTATCACTAAAGGAGGCAGAGGAGTTACTAAAAATCTGACACAGAGAGCAAGAGATAGGACACGGAGAAGCAGAGACAGAAGTAGCCTTAGCCGTGCTGAGGCTAAGCTAACTGGACGAGCACCAAATAAACTGCTTGCGAACTCAAATGGTTTCCATAAAGCTTGGTGGAACAACAGAAAATGTGTGTTTTTGGCATGCTTATGTGCTACAGTAAAACATTTAATCAATTTTAGCGAGCCACAAACATCAAACAGCTACACGTAGTGCAACACTGAAAACAGGAAATGATGCAAAAATGCCTTACCACAGTGTAAGGATTTAATTTACATCTATTTAATGAACCATAAGACATGAGATTCCATAGTGAATATGAAATCAATCTTATGGATCTTTGGGTACTTTTAACCAGAAGACTGAAACTTTTTATTGCACTTTTTATTGTTTTATTGTAACACTTCATATTAACTGAGAGACAAGAGAAGAGAGAGTCATCTTTAAAACGTTTAAGAAGATTTATTTCTAAACAATTTTAAACAGGACTAACTCTAAACTTTAAGTGATGGATGGATCTTGGTGTGAATGAGACGTGAGATGAATGGTGTATGTGTGAGTGATGTTGTCATCAGAACTCTCATATCCGGAGAAGCAAGTCTGAGTGATGAAGTGATGTTTTGCTCTTAAGCTATGATCGTAGTTTCATAAACACATGAGACGCCATTTTGTCGCTCCACACATACCCTTAGAATGAGACCTCCGTACAGATCCAGAATGCCAGGTCCTCGGACCCCCCTTCGGTACCGGAGGCGATGAAACAGTGTCAGCAGTACGATGGACTAGTCTTTGGATTGTCTCCAGGTAAAAAGTGACAGTTTGTTGACAGCGTCAGATGGACCCGGAGGGTCAGTGAGTTCAGCTTTTATTCTGAAAGGAACCATTGCTTGGTTGGTAAAGTGCAACAGATTTTATCCAGCTTGTTGGTTCTTTGCTTAAAAAGGAAGTCCGGGTGGCCGGTCCGATACTTCTCTTAGAATGCGGTGAACTGAACTTAAGATGGTGTGGGACTGGCTTTATTAATCTGGATGTTTTGATTTACAGTCGAATCAAAGTTGGAAAGATTTATAAACACCACAGAGACTATGCCACGGTTCAGAAAGGAAGGTTCCAATTGGATGAGTAAAAGCAAAGTGTCATGCGTTTACATTACGTGAATCAGAATGTCTAGTGCAGATAGATTAAAGTCATATTATTTATTAAAATTTTCTAATCATAACATTGTCATTTCACAGATTTGTCAACATATTATTATTGACTAACACTTTGTTTGATTAGCTTTATTAAATATAGAAAGAGTTCTTCTTCATTTTCTCTTGGGCTGGAAAGGAAAACAGTTTAGAAGCAAATGCATGAGACCTTGAGGCAAAATCTCATGCAGATTAGTTCTTGCTGAGGAGAGGGGGAAATGACTTTTAGGTCATTTCATTCTGTTACAGCAGATACAATCTGGTATGTCTTTTTAGCTTTTTGCAGTAATTTAATTTCTTGCTGTTGATAGAAAGAAAGAAAGAAAGAAAGAAAGAAAGAAAGAAAGAAAGAAAGAAAGAAAGAAAGAAAGAAAGAAAGAAAGAAAGAAAGAAAGAAAGAAAGAAAGAAAGAAAGAAAGAAAGAAAGAAAGAAAAGGATTGGTAGTTTACATCTTATTTATGAACCATAAAATGTGAGATTCCATAGAAATATGAAACATCAATCTGATGGATCTTTGAATATTTTAACCAGAAGATCAGAACTTTTTATTGCAGGGATTAAGTGACACTTTGTATTAACTCTAAACAAAGAGAGAGTCAGGTTTAAAATTGTTAAGAAATTTATTTCTACACAATTTAAACAAGACTAACTTTAACACTCTGTGTACTGATGGACTAAGGTGGAGTGAGACGTGCGATGATGGTGTGTGCGTGGAATGTTATTCTCAGAACGAGCGGATCCGGAGAAGCATTTAGTTCTGAGTGGGAGTGAATGTTTCGCTCTAAACTTTAGTAGGAGATTTATAACACACATGAAACGCCATCTGTCGGCCTACGTACTCCAGGGGAAGCCTCAGATTAGATCCAGAATGTTGAGGTCCTCTTGGACCCTCCTTGGAACCGAAGCCGGTAGAAAAGCAGCGGTGCCGACCAAACTAGTCTTGGAATGCTACCAGGTCACGACAGGTTCATTGGCGTCAGCGAGACCCTGAAGGGGTCATGAGGTTCAGCTTTTATTCTGAAGGGACCGTTGCGGTCAGGTGTAACTTGCAACAGATTTTATTCAGCTTGTCGAGGTTCTTTTGGCTGAAGAGGAAGTCCGGATGGCCTGTCCGAGACTTGTCTAGAATGCTTGAACTAAAGAAAAGGTGGCGTGGAATAGTTTTTATAATTGTCATATTTTAGTTTACTTGCGAATCAGAATTTGACATGCAAAAGAGGGTTTATACAAACACCACAGAAAACCACGCCTCGCGTCAGAAACGAAGGTTCTGATTGGATCAGACAAAAGGAAATGTCTCGTGTGACTTTAGCATTACGTGTCATCAGTGTCTAGTACAAATGTCCAGGATTATAATTACTTGTAAAATACTACTGATCACAGGATTATATCAAGTAATAACATTGTCATTTGACAGATTGATTGAACATTGGGCTCACATTATTATTGGTAATAACTAAGTTGTTTGATTATGTGTTTATCAAAAGAGAGTGCTTCGTCTTCGTCTTGAGCTGTAACAGAGGTGAAGCAGTTCAGATGAGCAGAGTGCATGAAAGACCTTGGCCACTATCTCATGTAGATTAGGCCTGTAGCAGAGAATGTATGTCTCTGCTTGAGCAGACGCAGCAGATCGTGACCTTTAGGTCAAAAACAGGACATTCATGATGCTACAAAAGAAAGAAGGAAAGAAAGAAAGAAAGAAAGAAAGAAAGAAAGAAAGAAAGAAAGAAAGAAAGAAAGAAAGAAAGAAAGAAAGAAAGAAAGAAAAAGAAAGAAGTCATCACATCACCTCTGAGTTGACCCATAAGCAGGGATGGATGGTATACATAACTTTAACAGTTGTGTTTGCTCCAGTGTCAAATGTTGATGTGTAAAAACCAGATGTTTTAACTCACAGAGGCTGCAGTTCTGTTGTGTGTGAGCAGAGCACACAGCGGGAGCGAGCTTGTAATTAGCGTGCACATTTTTGCCGCTTGGGTGAACACATTCTCACTCCCAACGTGCCGGAAGCAAAGGCTTGGAAAGTCAACTTCCACGTCAGACAATGATGCCGAAAGTACCCTTTTTCATCAAAGCTGTACGAAAAGGGTTGTCTGTTTATTCTAGTGGAAATCCCAATGCAACGTCCGAGTGACGAGATGGGATGTTCACTGGGGCTCTACAGAACACGCACATTTGACCCCATCCGAACATTCATGCTCCCCATACACACCCTATTCACTCTGGTTCCGGTACTGCTGCACAAGGGGTACAATCATCACCAGTTCCCAGAGTTTGCCCCTTTTTGCTGGGATGATGATGAACAGGCAGCCCCGCCCAACGCCAAGCAAAGCAGCCCACCACCCCAGACTGCAACCGGACGGCCAGCTCCCCCTCCTAGCCTCCAGCCCCGGCAGGCCAAGCGACAACCGATGTGTGCTTAGACCCCTAGTCTCCCTCCGCCTGCTCTAATACAGTGTTACTGCATGTTGATTAGGTGTATTCCATGGCTGTGGTGAGTGGGCAGTGCAGGTATCGTCTGGCCTATGCCAGCTAATGCAACCACAAAACCCAACTTCCCCACAAAGCCCTCTGTGTCCAGATCCCCACACGGGGCCCGCCGCTCCTACACCTTGAGCCCCAGGCCCCCACCCATACGTCCCTTTTAAGGGGGACCACAATTGTTGCAGTCTCTTTCAGATTGTCTTGTCGAGACTAGGCAATGGATGTTCTCTAACTTCCTTCTTTTTAAGGAAAAAAAGATGGAGGCCGTAGTTTTTGGTCCAAGTCCTTTGTCAAGGACTGGTGCGGTTGATCTTGGTCAGCTTGCCCCATTCTTGAGCCCAAACGTGACTTCCCTGGGTGTTGTACTGGACAGGGACCTTGTTTTGGAAAGGCAGATCAGTGCAGTGACTAAATCTAGTTTTTATCAGCTAAGACGGATTGCCAAGGTTAGGAATTGGCTTCACTGCACAGGCTGTCTGTTTGTTTAAGAAATCACTACAAGGTACTTTTATGAGCTTTTAAGTCTCTACATGGCCTTGCTCCACATTACCTCTCTGAGCTACTGGTTTTTCATTCCCCTGTACAGTCTCTGAGGTTGGCTGACAGATGCTCCTGGAAGTCCCAAGAACGAGACGAAAGCTCAGAGGTGACAGGGATTTTTCTGTAGCGGCCCATACACTCTGGAACCCACTGCCTTTGTATTTTAGGTCAGCATCTTTGTCAGGCTTTAAAAGAAAGGTTAGATAAAGATGACAAAAATGCCACGCTCAAAATAGCTTAAATCACCTTTCTTTCCCATTCAGTTTGGAGTTCATGAGATTGTCTTGACCAGGACCACACCCCTAAATGCATTGAACAACTGCCATGTGATTGGTTGATTGGATAATTGCATTCAGGAGAAGTTGAACAGGTGTTCCTAATAATCCTTTAGGTGAGTGTTCTGTATAAAAGTAACAGTTTTTGCTGAGAAACACACGGTAATACATCATAGAGCATTTAGTGCCAACCACAGCCACCACACAGGTGATGTGTTGAAAATGCCCAAGTCCATCATCGTGAGAGCGCCTGTGGGCATACACACTCTTGTATATGTAAGGTTTTCTATAGTAGTGTCCAATAGTGAGTGTGAGGAGTCGCAGATCTGCCCCTAAGATGTGTGGAAGACGGGGAAGTTCCAAGCCTTAAAGTGCAGACGCCCAAGGGGAGACAGCTGCTGCAGAAGCCTCAACCACCCTCCCTAGAGGTAAAGATGATTACCCTGGGGGTCACAACCAGCAGACGTCAGAGCCGTGGGAGATAATGACGGCAAGACCCATCGCCCACCCGCAGCTGCCCACCCCTGAGCTGGCCAAGCTTGCAACACAGCGGCCCGGGACCCAAGGGCGACCAATCCCGCTGGCTACCCAACAGAGGGATCCAGACTCCACCAGGCAGCCACCGGGAGGGACCTGACAGACCCCAAACATGTCCCACACATACATTCACACACAAAGGTTTCTCCACCTTGCCACATGAGCAACGAGGGCCCGGACGGGATTTGATCCCCACACTCCCCAGTGTGAGTCACGCACTCTAACCAGTCAGCCAAAGGAACATCCCCTTGGCCAAGTAGCCAGGACGCATGATCAATCGAGATACATTGACAGGACGCTCACGCTATCACACTCACACATAGACACGCGACCTAAAGACTTACAAGAATGTACGTCATACAACCACTCACACTCCCCATACATACCCTACTCACTCTGGTCCCGGTACAGCTGCACAGAGGGCACATCCGTTCCCGGACACCAGAGCTAGCTCCGTTCTGCTGGGGTGATGATGAGCAGGTACCCCCGCCCAACGCAGAGCAAAGCGACACACCACCTCAGACCCCAACCAGACGACCAGCTCCCACTCCTAGCCTGCAGCCCCGTACAGCTAAGCGAGAACAGAGGTGTGATAAGACCCCTAGTTCCATCCGCTTGCTCCAATGTGGTGTTGATGCGTGTTGTTAAAGTGCATTCTGTGGTTAGGGCGGGCAGCACAGGCATCGTCTAGCCTACACCAGCTGATGTCACCACACTTCCGCTTACCCCCTGAACCCTCGGTGTCTAGGTGCAGCTTAAAATTGTGTATGATTTTTCGGCCAATGGTGAAAGTGAGCATGAACCTTTCTCATCCTGCATCACAAAATAGGCTTTTATCTATGCAATCATGCTAATTATTCTCACACATTTACATAAATGTAGCAGTCTGACACGACCCACAACAAAATGACATTGATTAATTTAAATCAAAATGTCCTCTTTGAAAACCATGAATATCCTTATACACCCATTCAAACGCTATAGATCCACTGTTGTCTTAGTTTCTGAATTCCCTCCACACTTGCCAATTGTTCAACCAAAATTAGCATGTCAGAGATGCTGAGCAGATTAAAAAACAAGCAGAAAGAGAGGGAGACGATGGAGCAACACAAAAGTCCAGCTGTGATATGAACATGGAAGGAAGAGAGAAACGGATCTCATCTCACAGGGACAGAAACTTTCAGAGCATGTCCCGGGTTATTACCATTTAAATCCCACACACACACACGCACGCACGCACGCACGCACGCACGCACACACACACACACACACACACACACACACACACACACACACACGAAGACTTAGTGACATGTTGTTCAAACACAAATAATGCCATCATCGTGCCTTTGACTGTGTTTGATTGGGTGCCTTTTTATGACAGTTGGCTCCAGCCTGGTATTTTCGTGGTTGTCTGTTGGATGATGAAATTAAGTTAATTGCTTATTGGTATTTTAATGAAGTTTCTTTCTCTTTGAGCGTTTGAGTGATTTTTGGGAGTATTTATTGCCATTCTAATGAAGTATTATTTGGCTGCAGACTCAGTGGGAGAGCAGCTGAACAGGCATACACACAGCAGGTGGCACACACACACACACACACACACACACACACACACACACACACACACACACACACACACACACACACACACACACACACACTGCAGCGCAGCATACACTTGTATGATGAAATGGAAGCCTATGAAGGCGCCATGAGGATATATGGAGATAATATTGTGTCAATAATATCCTGCACAATTCAACATCGTTTCTTTCTTTGGCGCAGATATCCATCACCTCCTGTTTCATTAAATGACCCGAATGCACAAAATGCATCAGTTAGTCCTAAACCATCACATCTGTACAAATGGCTGCTGTGTGCCTGCAGCAGCAGGTACTCGCTGCTGCAGGCAGCTCAGCTGTTGAAGGGATATCCTGCTCTCTCTAAGTGGAAAGCATGGCATCCACTGGTCTTCACCCGATTGGAAACATTCATATTAAGCAAAAGTTGTCAGCTTTCAGCAGGTTTAGTTTTTAAACATGAAATTCTGGGCTAGAATTTATTACACTGAAGTATTTTGAAAATTTTCAAGATCTAGCAGAATATTATTCTGAAAAAGTCTAAGAAGCTTACATTTTGTAGAGGTGATTGATTGAATGATTGTGTCAAACACATTAGAACCAAGAGTGTAAGAAAGCTACAAAAGGCATCACAAACCACTTTACAAAGTAAAAAGTCTAATGTATTCAAACAAAACACAGACAGAAATTACAGGTACACTGAATATCACACTATTTTGTGTTGTGATACTGAGTCTCTATTTAAAAGTAGTGTATCAGATTTTCCTTGAGAAACCAAATGCAAAAATATATAAAAGTGTATTTTTGTGTGGTGTAATTCAAACTCCGACAGCTAGGCGGCAGCAATGTTTACCGCCGTCATTCTGACAAATCAACGAGACCTTGCACTAGGTGTGTCTTGGAAGCGTCTGACCTGCATAGAAGAAATGCAGTCTCAGCAGAATATGACAACAAATTTCAATCGTAGAAATTCAACTGCAAAATTTCAACGTAAACATTTCTTCATTAGAAATTCTGCCACAACAAGAAAAAAAGATTAAAAAGCTGCACAGTAAATAAAAACATGCACAGAAAACTTGAAAGACTACAGTTTTGTTCTGGACAAAAACAAAAACTTTGTCATTAAAATATCGTCAGCGTAAAAAAGAGCCACAAAAGTAAAAACAAATCACAATAAAGTAGTTTTTTACATACTTTGATAGAAAAAGGAGCCAAAAGTTCATGGCCTTTGCAGATTTTGACCCTATCTAACGTCTACCTGGGCAGAGGTGGACACGTTTTATAACTGTGGATTGTAACACTAAGCCAGTAAGATTTTTCCTCCTGCTGCTGTAACCTGGTTTAAGCCTTCATTTTGCTCGAGTCCTGCTGAGACGTTTGCAGAGGAGGTGTCTGTCATCAGGAGGAGATCCTGTCTGTCAGCCAAACACGTATGGAGCTGCTCGTTTGTGACACGTGTTGTCCCAGCAGCTGCAACATTGTGATCCGCGGTGGCATGTTTAGCTTCAACACACGACGCACTACTGGTGACAGAAGGGAAGGGAGCTGGAACGGATTTAACTTAAATGCGACTGTCTCAGCCTGTCTGCATGAGTGAACCCGGAGATCCGTCTCGTTTTGGGAAACGGGGACGTACTTGATGTCTTCATGAGGGACACTCCTGGTAAATCACTGGACTCCAGTTCATTTACATGTAACGAACTCAAACCTAGAGGAGTCTTTTGGAGTCTACAGAAGATTAGGACCACTAAAATAAAAAAGAAAATTAATCCTAACTTTTTGAATTCTGATTAAACTCAGAAGGCCCTAATCCTCTTCCATACTACATTAATAAAATATACACATTTAATAAATATGGGACCATTTGTTCATTATAAATAATACCAATTTAAAAATAGAGCATGTGGTTTTAATAAAACACTTTTTACTTACTTTGATTCAGATGTTCATGGTGAAATCCAGTTTTGACATCAGGAGAAATAACGGGTGTTAACAAAACAAAGAATTAACTCAGAACACGCTTTAACTCAAACCTTCAGTAAAGTCTAAATTATGGAGAGACACATTAGTTGTGGGATTAAATCCAGATGCATCTTTTTTGATCACAGCTGATAAAATCGGATCCGTGAACAAATCAAACATCGTTTCTTCACGGCTTCTGCTGTAAAATTACCATGAAGTCAAAACTGTTTGTGATTCATTTTTCATATTTAGAGCCAAGTTGAGGTGGCTCACTAAACCTTCTTGTAATGAGTCACTTTAAACTGCGTACATGTATTCTTTATCTCGTTTAACGAACCGATGCGTTTTCTTCTGACTTTTCTTCAGCAACAGTTCAAATCCACAACTCAGGGCTAAACAGCTGACTGCGTCTCGGCTTTTTTTATGATTGACTGAGAACAAGCAGAGCGTGGAGTGTTATGGTTTGAGTATTCAAGCTGCAGCGCCCCCCGCTGTGATCACCTGCACCAGCCTCTGAGTCTGCCCGTCTCCTCACGCCTCTGGAACTTCAGCTGATGCAGTTTTCACAGAGCTCCAGCTCGAGGTTTCTAGCATTTCTGATTCTGGCTGCTGTTCTCAACCCCCGTCTCAACCTGCCGTACGTGAGTCCCAGGTAAATTTCTGCTTCTCCTCAGCATGTTACTGGATCATCTAACAATCCCCTCATTCCTTCACCAGACCTGCTTCTTCACCATCTTCGCCCCTGAGCTCCTTTCTATATCTTCAGATATGCAACGCTAAGAAGTCCAACCTGCACCACTTACCTCCTAACTCTAGTCCCGCCTCCCCATCGCCTACCTGCATAAGGAAAGGATCAAACCGTCGATTCTTCAGACATCTTGGCCCTCTTTTATAATCCTTTTAAAGTTATTCAGACAGAATACAGTGCAGCTTCTTATTCTTTCGTCAAGTTAAACTTTGTTGCACTTAATACTTCTCGCTCCAGGCTGTCCAGTAAAAACAAAACATGATGTTAAGGCCATGTGTGTGTGGTGCAGTCATGTTTGTTGGTAGCAGTGAGAATTCATCCATCAGCTGTAATCTGAGCAGATCGTTTAAAGCAGGGGTGTCAAATATGCGGCCCGGGGGCCGGATCCGGCCCGCAAGCAGTTTAAATCCGGCCCGCGAGATGGTTGTGTAAACTTTATTTTCATACTTTACAAAGTAGAGTGAAAATAAACGTATCTTTGTGAGCAAGTTTTCTCTGTAATGGGTATAAATAAAACAAAGCTGTGCTCAAGGCTCACACAAGAACTTGAATCACATCCTGAAGTTGGCCGCCACTCAGGATGTGACTTCTGATAATGATGTGCTGGTGAAAGCTAAAAGATGTAAAGTAAAATGAGTCAAATATACTTTTAAGTGCTGCATGAAACTGATCTTGCCATGTGATCTATTAGCTCTTTGAATCACTAAGGAATGTTTTTTTATTTGTTGATTTATTTTTTTTATTATTTTTTTTTTTTCAAATTTTCAACTTCAGGTGTTGTACTTGTACTACATTGTCCTCAGGCTCCAGCCTTGTTTTATATTGATTGTATTAAAACAAAGAAAACAATCTGAAGTTTTTTTTTTATTTACCGGTCCGGCCCACTTAGGACTAGATTTCCCTCAATGTGGCCCCTGAGCTAAAATGAGTTTGACACCTCTGGTTTAAAGCCTGTAAAGAACAGTATACTAGTAAAAGCATAAAAAGGTGTGATTTTGATATAAACTCTGTTTGGTAAACTGATTAATTATTAATGACATTTAACGGTAAATCCTCTGCATAGTGGTGAAAGCTGACATGTGCCTGGGTGATGCGACCAAGAGGAAATATGTAAAAACTAATTATAGGAAGTAATAATTGAGCCTGGATGTACCGCACTACTAATACCAACTTTCACCAACAGCTACTAAACTGTCTACCTCCAGTATGGGATGAAGATGTGCCAAAGGGAAAATGGTGCTATGAGTTTGCTCTGATCAGAAGCCACAGATTATCCAGCGGAAAAATAAAACTTGATTTTTAATTAAAAGATAATTGAACGCCATCTACCAGTGCCTCAAAGGGGTTTAATCATGAATGGTGTCAGACAGCTTTCTGGGCTAGATCCACCTTCATGCTGGCCTGTCGGAGCGTAACTCAGGACACACACCTCCTGACAGAGAAGAATCAAACAATGACTTCAGATTTAAATGTGGAAAAACAAACATGTTAACAGGTCCTTACAGATGTGCTCGCTGGTTTACGACACAGACGGCAGCCAGCGTGCTGTTTGGGATTTTAGTCCAATCCTCCAGCGGAGCAGGAAACCAGCCGTTACTTTTGTCCACACACACACACACACACACACACACACACACACACACACACACACACACACACACACACACACACACACACACACACACACACGGTTAGGCGCGAGGGCTGTGAGAATATTTTCTTGAGGCCTTGAGGTGTCAAGAGATCCATCAAACCACCAACAACTAATTATTACCTTCCTTTCCTTTCTCACAGTGTGTGTGTGTGTGTGTGTGTGTGTGTGTGTGCTATGGCCCCTAGGGCCTATTGGTCTACATAATGGCTTTTTGAAGAGATTGTCGGTTTATAAAGACGTTTGATTGACACCTCCTGATGTCTCAATCCAATTAGAGAAAGAGCTGCACTTTGTATGCGGCTACACACACACACACACACACACACACACACACACACACACACACGCACACACACGCACACACACACGCGCACACACACACACACACACACACACACACACACACACACACACACACACACACACACACACACACACACACACAC
>SSNQ01034346.1:398575-404227 GCA_006942095.1 Nothobranchius kuhntae
GCAGTTAAACGAGAGACCACCAATAAAACCACAAAGAAAAAGGAACATTTATTACCGTTTCTGCTTGTTTCCAGTCAAAATGGTCAATAATCCTAAAGAGTAGAAAAGAATAGGAATGTACAAAAAATGGAGAAAAACTATTTAAAGAGGTCTTCTACAGTTAAAAATAGATTCAAAAGGGTTAATGCAGGCTGAACATGAAAATAGACGTTACAAGTCTAGATTCAGAACAACCTGACGGATCTATGTCACACTTAACATTCATGACCACACCCATCTAGGTTCAGGACGGAGAAGGTTGTTGGTTTAGCATCCAGGAAACAGCAGAGAACCAGCAGACACTAATCATTAGCATTAGCAACTCCACCACGTGGCAGAACTCTTCCAGGCTTGTGTTATTTGTGGAGATAAAGCATTATGGGCTCGACACACGGGAGGCAACATCGCCTCTCCTCCATTCATTTTCAATGAGACATGCTCGACAAAGCGATAAACACGGGTCTCCCTCCTACCAAGCGAAACGCGAAAAACGTGCATGTGACATTTTGCGCTCGTGCATGTGTCGTGCACAGGCGACCCAGCAAAGCGATCCCAGAAAGTTGAAATATTTTCAACTTTTCACCGTCGTCGCTCGGACGAGGACCAATCAACGGAGGTTTCATTCACTGACCAATGAGCAGACAGGATGCTCCGTTCATCTCCGAGCAAACATGGAGAAGTTGATTATTATTATGATTTATAGTAAATTCAGAAGTAAGACTTCACACAACTCTAGCAGCACCTTGTGAAACATCATATCTACCACTTTATTAACTCTGAACCGCTTAAATAACCTTAATTCCCTCCAACCTGACACAGCCAAGCAAAACAACGGAAGTTTCGATTTTGCCATGGAACAGAACGCGTAGACGGCTTTGCCGCTGCCGCGGATCGCCTCCCGTGTGTCAGGTAATAAAAGCGACAGTGTCACGGCTGCCAGCCTGAAGAGGGAAAAAGCAGCCAGGATCACCCAGCCCTGGTGATTGACCGGACACCGCCCCTCCTCCTCCTCCTCCCTTCCAGGCTGCTGAGAGCACAGCTGAGCTGAATCCATCTGATGACCAACATCTGGGATAAAAGAGCTGTGCCTTCAGCAGTCTGGGAGACAACAGTGCAGGGGTTCTGCTGTTCTCCATGATTCGTTTAGTTTTAACCCCTTCGTTTGGTCGTTTTGATGAGTTTAACTTTTAAAGTTTAAACTCTTGAGTGATCCTTTGGGACCTTGTGTTCGTTTGTTTTAAAGGTTAACTTCGTTTGTAGAAATATGATTGACTTCGTTTTTAAACGCCTTTGTTTGGTAAAACTTATAAGTTTTAACCAGGTGTTTTAATAGTTGATCATTCGTCTTTTAACGTTAACCTTTTTGAGTTTGTGTGTGTTGCATTATCTTTATAATGCTCGTCGTCTGTTTTGCTCGTTTTTAGAACCTTTTTATAACAACAGAACCCTTTTAACATCCACTGTCCAGTTTTTATGTTATCCCCATCCTTCACATTTTACCATCTCATGTCGGGGACGTAACAGACAGCGACAAATTTCGCTGATCGCGGCCGTTTGTCGCCTCCCGTGTGTCGAGCCCCTAAATGTTGCAGAACAGAGTCAGTAGAAGAGTCCTGTTTCTGTTATCCAATTAGAGGAGAGATGTCCAAATATCCTTCCGCCTGAAGATACCATCACCAGCTAATTTCTCCATGCTGAAACAGGTGCACCAGAGCTTTTTTCCCCCAGAGTACGACTTACGAGCCATCTATTCCTACTAGAGACCACTGCAGATACACTGTCCATCCAAATAAAAAGTTCCTACCAAAAAAAGGTCACACTCAAATATTCCGCTGGACCACCTTAGGCTTTGATGACGTCACACATTCGCTGTGGCCTTGTTTCGATAAGCCTCTGCAGTGCCACCAGATTTATCTCCATCCAGTGTTGCATTAATGTCTCACAAAGATGTTGGATTGATGATGGTAGAGTCTGACTGCTGCACAAAGCCTTCTCCAGCACATTCCACAAGTTCTCGATGGGGTTGAGGTCTGAACTCTGTGGTGGCCAACCCACATGTGAAGATGATGTCTCATGTTCCCTGAACCACTCTTTCACTATCTGACCCCGATGAATCCTGGCATTGTCATCTTGGAATATGGCCGTACCATCAGGGCAGATGGAATAACCTGGTCATTCAGGATATTCACGTAGTCAGCTGACCTCGTTCTTGGAGCACATCCTGTTGCTGAACCTAGACCTGACCACCTGCAGCAAGCCCAGATCATAGCACTGCCCCCACAGATGTCACAATAAGAGATGGTTCAAATTGGAAGAAGTTGTTTGTGGTTCCTGAAAGAAACCTATGTGGTGAAAGTAAGTTAAGTTTATTTATGTAGCAAGTATCACAGGCAGAAAAATCATAAAGTGCTTCAAAAAGATCAATAAAACAAATCATAAAGTCATAAAACGATCATAAAAACAAAATATAAAATTCAAATGCAAGACATTTAATTCAGAAAACACAAAACAAAATGATTGCAAGTAGCACGCCATATCCTCTTTAATTTCTTTTTGTTTAATTTGCTTCCTGTTTAATATTAATGCACCTTTAGTTTTCTTTGCATAAATGTCTGTCCAGCCATTCCAACCTCCTCTCTCTATCCCCTTTTCCCTGTTTCATTTTCTTCCTCTCTCTCCTTTAAATCGTCTTCCTCCTCATTTGTTTTCCATCATTCTTAAAATTTTTCTCCCCTCCTCAAGGTTTGCGTGCCATTTTAGAGTGTTTTCATTGATGTCAAGACCTTGCTATCAGACATGACTGCCTCTGCCCTAGTTCACCCCCAGGACACGGGATTACCCCCTGCAATACACACAAGTACACACAAGACTTCACTCTCCCTTACACACTTGAATGAGCACTCACACACACACACACACACACACACACACACACACACACACACACACACACACACACACACACACACACACACAAACACCATCAACACATTTATCGCTATTAGCATCACACAACTTACCCTTGTTCCCAAACTAAACACAGTTCCCACCTTCAATGTTTACCCCAACCAGAAATCCAGATTTTATGTTCTGACCATCAGAACCAGACTGTTTGCTATATGGATTACTGCTCCTCACAAGGTGAGTGATTTCACTTGACAAGGTCCAAAAGAGGCCATAAAACCAAGACGACAGATGCACACACACACACACACACACACACACACACACAGAAGTGTGTTCAGACCTCAGTGCCATCGGCTGTGAATTTAGTATTGATTCCATAAAGTAGTTTCAGTGTAACATGTCACCGCACGTTAGCATCAGAGCGGCAGGCTGGACTGAGAGGAGAGCAGCTAGCACGCAACACAGTGGGGCGGATTTGGGGGAGTGGAGGGCTGCAGCTTTTTGGGTGATAGATGATATCAAGTAATTATTGTGTGTGTGTGTGTGTGTGTGTGTGTGCGTGTGCGTGTGTGTGTGTGCATGCGTGCATTTGTGTGTGTATGTGCCTGCGTGTGTGTGTGCGTGCGTGCATGTGCATGCGTGGGTGGGTGCGTGTGTGTGTGTATGTGTGTGCGTGTGTGTGTGTGTGTGTGAGTGGTTGTGCATGCGTGTGTGTGTGTGTGTGTATGTGTGTGTGTGTGTATGGGTGAGTGGTTGTGCATGCCTGTGTGTCAGTGGCGGCGCCAGGGGGCGCTATAGCTACCCCTGGATGAGTCATTGCACCCCCAAGTAAATATTAGATTTTTATTTTTTTACAATTTAATTTTAATTTAACGTGTGGATGTGATCATATTGAACATACAAAATAAAAATAATCAGTAAATTATCATATAGATAGTAAAAACTTAAACCAAAGCAGGAAATTGATGTTAACCTTTGACCTCATTTTCCACCTGTGAACGAGTGAAAGGTAGAGCTAGCGGTAACATGGATCGGTGTTTGTTGCCCACATTTCCACGGGTTCAGTCAGAAACAAATGAATGTTTGGAAGTGATCTCAGACCCACAGAAACCTACGGATCTGGATGAAGAGAGTCAACCCTCAAACCCCGCAGCAGTCCAGGGTTTTGCCGCTGGAAATGCTAACGCTAACGTTAGCTAACCTTGCAACACTATAGAAGGTTTTCTGTGTGGCTGTGTGTGTTTATGATTTCATGGAAAAGTCAGCGATTGTTCATATGTTAATGATGCATATTAGTGATTGTTTCAGGTGTTGTTGAGGTGTTGTGCACGCATGTGTATCTGCTAGTGTTGAAGGTGTTTTAGAGAACAATAGGTACGCATGACCACTTTCTTCATGGCACCCTCAATAAAAAGATTAGCTCCTTCTGCAGAAAAACATTTCTGGAGCCGCCACTGGTGTGTGTGTGTGTGTGTTTTACATGACCAGATCAGTCTGTTCAAACATTTTGTAATCCCCCAAGCTGTATGTTGGTGCAGCCCTACTCATACTGATGGTTTTGTTTCTGAAGGCAGGATTTTGTTTACAAAAACCAGCGTTGTTTACAAACATTACCTAGCGAAAACTCACTTCAGTTCCTATTTGAATGAAAAAGATTGGACTTGCCTTTTCCTTTAACCCACCCCACTTATTTTCATTTGTGACAAGAATCAGAATCAGATTTTTGTCATGGAACCAGCGTCCCAGTCCCAGAGCCAGGTTTCAGGAAAGATAACTCAGACATAAAAGCACGTATTCAGACAATCACAACATCACCCACCCACCCTGGGAGGGGCAGGGATCCCCTTACTGAGAGAGTTTGCAGTTATCCAGGGCACCCTTTAACCTCTGCTGCTTCAGGGGAGGAGGGGCACCCTGAGTCCATGAGATGGTGTCCAGGTTTCTGTGAAAAGTTGTGTTTGTGCATGTGTTGCATCAGTAGTAAGTTAGTCCACAACCTTTCTCACAGTGTCTGTCATCCAGGATGTTATGAAGTTCCTTGCAAGGTGATCCGAGGAGTTCACAATGCCATGGGAGATACGGGGGAGGGAGGGGCAGAGCGGGCATCCATCTCAAGGAGAGTTAATAAATTCTTCAGCCTTCAAGGTCGGCACCAGGGAGCAATATTCAAATACCAGAAATAGTTTTGGGGAAAAAATAAAAATAAAAATAAATAAATAAATAAATAAAAAATAAAAAATAAAAGAAATAGTTTTGGAACAGGTCACAGATTAATATTCCTCTGTCTTCTGCCCTTCTGTGGTGTCAAGGCCACTAAACAGCCATATCAAGAGGTCAGTTTCCATCGACACGAGCTGAAAACTTTTCCCAGCTGTTTTTCGTTCTGCGTACAAGTCCCAAAAACGCAGCCAAATTGCTGCTCAGAGCATCCAGGTTGTGATTCCTCTCATGCAATGCCTGAGCCTGCGAGTTTGCAGCACAGCACATCCCTTCTCTGAGCTTCAGGAACTTGCTAATTGCACAAAAAAGCTCAGAAATCTTCCAGTAGACAAGGAACTCACCTGCTCCAAACAGCAGGAACCCGGTTATCATGAATCCAATGACACAAGTCTTCTACGTCCTCCATGGACATCAGCAACAGGCACATCATCTTCCACTCGTTCCAGGAATCCATTATGTATCCAACCGGGTGTGTTCCGTCAGGGC
>SSNQ01034346.1:413922-427380 GCA_006942095.1 Nothobranchius kuhntae
GACCTGTCTTTTATACCTCATATTAAAAACATCACTAAAATAGGTTTTTTTCATCTAAAGAACATCGCCAGAGTCCGCCCCATTCTCTCTCGGGCCAATATGGAGACGATGATGCATGCTTTTCTCACCAGTAGGATACACTACTACAATGCCCTGCTTTCTGGTCTTCCTAAAAAGAGCATCTCAGGCTTACAACTCTTACAAAACTCAGCAGCTCGTGTCCTGATGAAGACCAGGAAGCGGGAGCACATCACTCTGGTTTTAGAATCATTATATTGGCTTTCCGTATGTTTCAGGATAAATTTTAAGATACTTTTAATGGTTTTTAAGTGTCTTAATGATCTTGTGCCTTCTTATCTCTCAGAACTGGTTTTAGCATACCAACCCTTGCAGTCTCTGCGCTCCTCTGGCAGCCGTCTCATTGTCATCCCTAAAGTCAGGACGCACACCCACGGCGAGGCATCTCTTCATTATTATGGCCCTCGCCTCTGGAACGGGCTGCCAGAGGACCTCAGGGCCACAGACAACATTCATGTTTTTAAGAACAGGCTCAAGACCCACCTATTTAGCTTAGCTTTTAGCTGATCTTTATTATTACTCATTTATTCATATTATTATTGATTTTATCTTTATACCTTCTATCAGAGGTTTACTATTCCATATTTTAACCCTAATGTTTCCTTTTCCAGTGTCTCCTCTGTGGGAGCCCTCTGCCCTGGGGCGGTGGTTGGCTCTGGCGGCCTGGGTGGAGGTGGGGGGTCTCCGCCGTCCCTCCCCTGTGGATCTGCCGCTGTCGGGGCAGATGGCTCCCCCAATAGTGCTTCCTTAACTTAGCTTTTCTGGCTCATCTGAACTTAGCCCAGTGTGTTTTATTTTCTTTCTTATGTAATGTGTTTGTGGGTGTGTGTGCATTTCTCTGTGTGTGTCAGAACATGAGTGTAATGAGGGGTTATTGTTGTTAAAATGCTTTCACATTTCTGGAGATGGGAGGGAATGTGGGAATGTGGGATCATTTTAATTTGTAAAGCACTTTGGGTTGCATTTCCTGAATGAATTGTGCTGTATAAATAAAGTTTATTGTTTTTATTATTATTATTATTATTACGATAAAAATAGATGGAAAAATGCTTGGTTCAGAAAAACAGATCTACGTAACACTGTCACACTACAGGATACAGTGAGTGCCACTGTATCCTGACTGATCATGCACCCTTGGCCAAGGGGATGTCCCTTTGGCTGACTGGTTAGCGCATGAATCTCACCCGGGCCCTCGGTTCTCCACCTTGCCACACATGGACTAACCCATCTTGGCTCACGGCGGGGAAAGCTGTTGTTGGTGTAGCGTCCAGGAAACAGCAGAAATGCAGGATGTGTTCCAACTACAGGGGGTCACACTCCTGAGCCTCCCTGGTAAGGTCTATTCAGGGGTTCTGGAATGGAGGGTCCATTGAATTGTTGAACCTTGGATTCAGGAGGAGCAATGTAGTTTGGTCCTGGCTGTGGAATGCTAACCCAGCTATATACCCTTAGGGGGGTCTTGGAGGCTGCGTGAAAGTTTGCCCAACCAATCTACATGATTTACTCCCTGTCGGAAGTACTCTGGAAGTCCCTTGATATGGGCTGTAACCCTCTCTGCACACTGAGAGTATCAGCGGTGCAGCATTCAAAACCTTCTTCAGCCTGTTTAGCACTGAACCATAAAGCTCCACTTTTGTCTGATCATTCCACCAATTTACAGTGTAATATTTCGCCTTCAACAGTGGTGTCCTCCTGTTTTTTAAATTTTTTTTGTTGATGTTAATATTAGCTTAATCAGCAATGGTTTGTTGTGGTCTTACACTGATGAACGTTTGAGTTCAGCTGAAAATATTTTGGAAGTTGTTCTGGATTCTTTAGTTGTCATTCATGTTACTTGTTTCTTCACCTTTTGAATTTCCCCCTTGTGTCCATGTCTGGGGGGTTGGGTGCAGTCCTGGTTTCAGGATGACAGGCTGGACCAAGAGGGACTTAAAAGGATCAAACTGTTTAAAAAAGAAATATGACGACACCAAGACAACAGGTGGATGGATTTCGGAGAGAGAAGCAACAGGTGAGTCATACAGGTGAGTTCATTGACTCAGAGTTTGGGTTAATATCAGAAAGTTGAGGCAAACTTACATACCAGAAACATCAAGATCCTTGGAGATGGTCCTCTAGTCTTTACCTTTAACAGGCTGGCCAACAATAGTCCTTCCCGAGATAAGTGTAGCTTATTAGCTTTCTGTGGTCCATGTTCAGTGTGGTACATACCCAGATCAAGGGGTTGTATCAACTAGTCGACTAGTCGACTTCACTGCTCAGTGGTGACTTGTTATGCATTTCATCGACTAGTAGCTGTCACGTAATAATGACCGACAAGATGCAGTCCTCGGAAAAGACAGCAGGTGACGAGCCCCTGCGCGTTGGGAGGCGATACGCTGAGCCAGAGCTTCGGTATCTGGCGCCCGCGGTAAAATGGACATTTGACCGTATTGTGACCTTTACCCTCTTGCAAGTTGTTGAAAGAGATGTGTTCAACTTAGAAAATGTGGGAGCAATTTTAATTGTCAAAAACTCCAGCGAGACAACCCCCCCCCCCCCGCTTCAGGTGTGTGATGTCATCAACGACTAGTCGAAGTCGACTCGATTTTCATTACTTAACAGTCGACTTTAAAACAAATTAAAGTCATGCAACCCCTACCCAGACCCCAACAGCATGTGACTACCTCAGCCTTTAAACCTGCAGACAGATTGAAAACACCTATGGTGCTAATTACAGGACGTAATTTAAGGTCTCCCTATTGACATATGTATCTGCAGCAGTAGCTCAACAGGTTGAGCGGGTTGTCCAGTAATCGGAAGGTAGCAGGTTCGATCCCTGCTCCAGATGGAGAATTCTGCTGTTGTGTCCTTGGGCAAGACACTTAACCCACCTTGCCTGCTGGTGGTGGTCGGAGGGAGCGGTGGCGCACCTCTGTCAGCACGCCCCAGGGCAGCTGTGGCGACATCGTAGCTCATCACCACCAGTGTGTGGACGTGTGTGTGAATGGATGAATGATACACTGTAGTGTAAAGCATTTTGGAGTCCTTACTCTGAGGCACTATACAAGTGCGGGTTTATCATTCAGTCATTTATGTATTCTCTATAGGAAGACCATCATTTGAATCCAGATCTTCTTTGTTATTCTACTGAACCACAGTTCCACCAATTAGAAGCAGTCTTAGATTTCCTTTAGTTGATTTCTAGTAAATTTGGGATTGTTAACATGTTTGACAGTTTCACGTAATCTCAGTAACACTTGTGGGAAGTCCGTTCGTTCACATGTATAGTGAGAGTTGGAGAGAAATGAATGAAGTGGTGGCTTGTTAGATATTTGGTACCATTGAGTGGGGGATGGGGTAATAATAATAACTGCTGAGTGAGAACTGCAGACACCATATGGAACCGGACATGTAAGATAGTAACAACAGTCAATTACACAGATCTCTTTTTGTTTCCTCCACGCCTCTTTGTTCTCTCTGCAATTACTCCTCCATCTCAGGTGGAATTTCTGATTACCAAACATCTGAACGGATCTTTCAATTTCACCTCCTGTGATTTCTTCTTTACATTCTGTCATCTGAGACACCTAGTGTCATTCCCAACCCTTCGCTCAACTAACTCACCCACCCCTTCGTCACGCCTCTCGCTCTCTCACCCAGGATGGTTGCTAAGCAACAGGGCTCTTGTATAATTCATTTACCCGCTGCATGCAAATATATGGACAATTAACCACTTCTGTTTGCATAATAGATTTGGGAAGGAGGTAGAGTGGGAGAAGGTTGAGGTGGAGGGGGGCTATTTAATTCCCAGTTCAACTCATCCTGCCTGGTGACACAAAGCAAACAAGAGGGGCGAGGGAGAGAGAGAGAGAGAGAGAGAGAGAGAGAGAGAGAGAGAGAGAGAGAGAGAGAGAGAGAGAGAGAGAGAGAGAGAGAGAGAGAGAGCGAGCATGAACTAAATAATTTCCATTCCTTCTCATGTCAATAACTGCAGACTCAATAGTGCCATTCTCGTTCGTGTTTGTAGAGAGAGCAGAGGAGCAGCATTGCTGCAAATTAACCCCCCCCCCCCCCCACATACACTAAAAGTACAGAACGCACACACACACACACACACACGCATGCAGGAACATTATAATTACTACCCTGTGTGGAGCTCAGCCTCCGCTCAGCAGTCATTGATGTGCAGATGAAGATGGCCGCCGCATGTTTTTGCGCTGAAAGAAAACCATGTTTTGGTTGGGCTCTGTCAACGGAACAGCTGGATTGCCATTTTTCACTCAAATTAGATTTCAGCTGAAGCACCGGTGCTGGGGGAAATTAAACCGCACAACAAGAAGCAGAAGGAGAGAGCAGCCATTTTCTCTTTTTCTGTCTTTTCACACTCTCCCTAATTTGGTACAAAAGAGGGTTCAGAGCGGGGCACAGCAGTCAAGCTGCACCCATCCATCTATTCATCTGCCTATCTGTCTATTGATTCTTCCTCCCCATCCATCCATCTCATCATCTCTGGTTTATTTGACATCTTCAGCGTTTTTTCTGTCTTTTCCACTGTCGTAGAGTTATTTAGTGACATTTATGTGTTAGTAGGTTTCTTTCAGGCAGTCTGCAGGAGACACTCAGAATGGAAAATCCTTTCAGATTTATTCTGGGTTTGAACAAAGATGAAAACCAGAGTTTACTGTTCATAATTCATTCTCGCTCATTGTTTATGCTGGTTACTAGTAGTCCAATGGGTGCTTTGTGCTGAAATGTCTTTGAGCAAATCACTGAAACAAGAAAACACCTTTGTTATCATGAAAATGCGAAATCATAATAATAATAAAAAAACTGTTTATAAAGATAATGAGAAGGCAGGTATTTTGTGTTTTATTTATTTTCTGACACAAAAAAATCTAAATATCAACATTCAAGAGCTTGCTAAGAAAGTTGTTTACCTCAACCTAAGGCTGCTGTGACCTTTAACCCTGCCACTGTTCTAAACAACTAATAGAAGAAGTGTTTATATTTGAATAGTTTCTGTTGTGTTTTGGGACCTGCTAGATGTGGACTGAGTCATCTTTAGGATGGTTCTGGCCCAAGAGAACAGGTCGTCGTTTCCAAGAAGAATCTCTAATTTGCTCTCCACACACTATTTATATAAAAAATCTAAGGAACCCTCTTAGATTAACTTTTAAAACTAGGAGTGATTATCTACCATTAATATCAGCCAATATTGGCATTAAAATTTAAAATATGAAAATATTGGTATCGGTTTTTAGTCTTTTAATGTGTGTTTTGTGTCATTTTTACCATTAATCTTTGGAAATATTCTTTGAAGTGGAGCTGAAAATGAAGTCACTGATGCCTAGCTGTTGAAAAATGTTGACGTCTTTGTAACATTTAACCATAAAAAGCGTGTCTAAAACAGATGGGAGTGGGTCGAATGGTGTTTCTCAATATCAAGGCACCTGGCCTTGCGAGGTGATGTCTTGTGAGGCCAGGCGCCTTGCTTACGGGGACACGGTCCTTCCTTGGTCAAAGAAAATGGTTAAATGGAACAGACTTGCATAACGTGACCGCGGCTTCCACGGCGGTCACGTAACGTAACGTTATATTTTATACGTATTAGTTTCAATATAAATATATAAGGTGGCTTTTACTTTTTAAATTGTGTAAATATTTGTTAAATTAAATATATAAGTGAGTTACTACCTGCTAGCCACCGAAGCTGCAACTACTAAGCAACTAACCAACAATAGAAAACTTCTTTGGATCTAAATAAACATTCTAAATTAGTCGACTTACTTTTAAACTTGAAATTCGCCCCGAAGTAGCTGCCGGCTTCTGATCCACCATCCTTTTTCAAAATACTGCGGTGTATTCTGGGTAATTTTTGACCAAGGCTAGGCTACAAGACACCTCCCATGTATCCTTGCTCAGCTAGCTAAACGGCTAACAAACGGAAAACACGCCTCGGTAGAACATGAACATTGGAACACGTCTTGGTGGTTCCTGATGACGCATCTCCTAGGCAACCGGGGCGGGGCCAAGACATCAAGGGGAGGTTCCTTGGCATTGAGAAACACCCTGATTCTCTGGGCGACGCCATGTTTCCTTCTACAGGAGCCCGTGAGAACAAAATGCATTTACTGATTAGTAAGAAATGGTTACAAAATTTTAGCCATTCATAATTGTTGTTTTACACATTTACCTCTTCGCTAGTTGCCAGAAGTGAAAGGGAGTCTGATGTGGGACTACATGTAGCTCAGCATGGAGAGCAGGTTGTCCAGTAATCAGAAGGTTGTAGGTTTAATCCCGGCTCCCACCAGAGAGTGTTGCTGTTGTGTCCTTGGGCAAGACACTTAACCCACCTTGCCTGCTGGTGGTGGTCGGAGGGACCGGTGGCACCTGTGTTCGGCAGCCTCGCCTCTCAGTGCGCCCCAGGGCAGCTGTGGCTACACACTGTCTCATCACCATCAGTGTGTGAATTGGTGAATGATACACTGTAGTGTAAAGTGCTTTGGAGTCGTCTGAAAGGCGCTACACAAGTACGGGTCATGCGCATGTCAATTTTCTGGAGGTTGAACAATCTGAGTACTTGTTTGAAAATTGCGCTCCAGGGATTTTTGACCCTACTGGCCATCCATTAGTTGGGTTTTACTCAAACACAAAAATAATACTTGCTTGCAATGATTTAGGCATGTCCTGCCCCTATCGCCAGGGCAAGTGCACACCATCACATTAATGCACATGATATACACCAAACTCCTCAGCTACTTGTCTCTCTCAAAAGGTCAAAATATGGCAGATCTGAGGTAATGTTCTTGAGATGTTTTAGTTTATTTGGTACAACTTGTGAAGTAGAAATTTGCTGTGAACGTATTCTGTCCTGACAGCATGAAGCTAGGTGTAGCTAGACAGCAAACTAACCACTAAAACATAAACAAGAAGCTTGACCCAAGGCTCGCTTTTCTAATCTGAGGATTTTTATAAATGCTTTATAACCCTAGCTGTAATATACAGAAGAAGAGAAAACACATCACCGATAAGCACATCTTAGCATCACTGTAAGGGAGAGTGAGATTCAGCTGCTGTTGGAGACCAAATTAAAATTTCCTGTTAGTAACATGAAATGATGTAGTTGTCATTCTGCACAGAAAATGTTTAAAATGTAAGCATGATAGGAGAAATGTGATTTTAGTAACCGGAAATGACTTAGTTTATTTTATATGACGAGGACACAGCATGGACCGATTTTGGAAGTTAAGAGTCAGACTATATCAGTCTATCGATGCAACCTGCTGGCTTGACTAGAGCCGTCAACTGCATTTTTTTAACGAAGCAGGCCTTGGAACGAGCCCCTGCATCGTGAGAGTAAACATAATGGCTCTAAAGCTGGTCTTCACTCATGTATGTGTCACACATCACATGATCAGGAAGCAGAAAACCCATGAATTAGGAGATTGTTTTGGGGCGCTGCTGCAGAAAAAAGGTAAGGAGATAACCAGACAAACTTCTGTTGTCCACACTTTGACAACAGACTGTTGAAAGAATGGAAAAAGCTAGAAACCTGCTGGTTCTTCCTGTTGTAAGAAGTGAGTTTATCTTTCCTTAGGCAGTTTTGATGTTTACATCATCATAGAGCTGTTGCGGTAAGATTGACTACGTATTTATTAGAATGACCAATAAGATGTGATAATTCCATTTAAATATGAAATATCAATCCGACTGACCTTTTATTGTTTAATCAGAAGATTCTAGTTACTTTACCTATTCAGGGACCATAAACACACTTCATATTACTTCAGACAGAGTCAAGTATATGCTGTAGTTAATAAAAATGTATTTCTTTCTGAACTAATGATTATCCATGACAAGATATTAACTCATTCACCGCCAGCCAATTCCTGATCACTAACGGCCTTCGCTGCCAGCGTTTCTCACCGTTTCTACTGTTTTTTTAAGAGTCACAGAACGTTGCGCGCTAGCATGATGTCGATGCCAAAACAACCAAAACAATGAGGAGACTCATTTCTTACATCAGGAAGAAGCTGCGTGTTTCGAGCGTTATCCGTTCTTTCATAATCCGTTGTTGAATTGTGATCGGCAGAAGCTTTGCAGGTTCGCACCTCACTTTTTTTTACAGGAACGGCCCAAAACGATCTCCAAACACATGGATGTGTTGCTTCCTGGTCATGTGATGTGTGACGTATGCGGATGAAGATCGGCTTCAGGGCTGAGATGTTTGTTCTCTCAACGCGGGGGCTCGTTCCGATGCTCAAACAGTAAAAAAATGCAAATGACGACTTTAGTCGTCATTGGCAGTGAATGAGTTAATAATGATATGTTATGTAATGGATATGAAGTGAATTTATGTAATGAATGAGATGATGTAATGGAAGCTAGATGATTTAGCAGAACCTTTCTTAAGTATCTGAGAGAATTAGTGGATTCTTGTAAAATAAATTTGGCGGTTTGTTTGGTAAACTACAGATCTGTTTATAAAAACCATCTGACTCCGGTATGCAGCCTACAAAACCCCTTTGTGTTGCTCCCAGTGGTCTGGAGGAAGGGCGGCACGAGTGGTGAGGTCACCGTACGTTGAGCCCCAGAGACTCAAAGATTAGTAGCTTGAGTTCAGCTTCACCGGCTATGAGATGCAACCCGGGTTAGAGGAGGCCAGGCAGATTTTGTTTTCCTGTCTGCAAGTGAAAGGTGACTTTGATTCAGTACAGAGCACAATATTCTGTGACTCATCAAGTAAAAATGCTCAAAAATGAGTTAAGCAGATGCAGAGAAATTATCAGCAACCAATGAAACTAATTCTTCATTTTAATTTCCCAGTTTGTGACTAAAAAGCAGATTAAACGAGGAACACTGACTGAACTAACCATTAAGCCTAATGACCATTAGATATTTTTAGCAGCAACCAACAAATTAGATATCTCATTTCATTAAAACGTTTGCATGCTTTTCACTTTGTTAAATTAACCTGAAGCACATTGTTAACGGATGACAAATGTCATGCTTAATGTAAATAGGACAACAAGGTTTTATTGATTTTTCTCTCTTTGTGTTCAGTCTGCTGATGCCAACTGAAGCATTTACATTGATTAGAAACAGATCTGCTCTTCACTTCATCTCAGACCTCGGGAAATAAAAACTCAGATCTTCATGTTGAAAACCAGAGATGGAATATTGCAGAGACACAGAGACCTTTGGTTCAGCTGGTGGAGTCACAAACGTCCCATCAGCACACATCCAGACCCCAGATCTGTTTCCTGTATCAGAATCTTTATACCTCCAACCTTTATTATGCACTAATATAGTGTGTTCCAACTACAGGGGGATCACTCCTGAGCCTCCCTGGTAAGGTCTATTCAGGGGTTCTGGAGAGGAGGGTCCATCGGATTGTCGAACCTCAGATTCAGGAGGAACAATGTGGTTTTCATCCTGGCCGTGGAACACTGGACCAGCTCTATACCCTTAGGGAGCTCATGGAGGATGCGTGGCAGTTCGCCCAACCAGTCTACAAGTGTTTTGTGGATTTGGAGAATGCGTTCGACCGCGTCCCCCGGGGGGCCATGTTGGGGGTACTCCAGGAGTATGGGGTACCAGGCCCTCTGATACGGGCTGTTGGGTCCCTGTATGACTGGTGTCAGAGCTTAGTCCGCATTGCCGGCAGTAAGTTGGGCTCGTTCCCAGTGAGAGTTGAACTTTGCCAAGGCTGCCCCTTGTCACCGATTCTGTTCATAACCTTTATGGACAGGATTTCTAGGTGCAGCCAAGGTGCTGAGGGCATCCGTTTTGGTGGCCTGAGGATCAGGTCTCTGCTTTTTACAGATGACGTGGTCCTGTTGGCTTCATCAGAACGTGATCTCCAACTTTAACTGGAGCGGTTGACAGCCGAGTGTGAAGCAGCTGGGATGAGAATCAGCTCCTCTAAATCTGAGACCATGGTCTTAAATTGGAAAAGCATAGAAAGCCTTCAGGGATGAGGTCCTGCCCCAAGTGGAGGAGTTTAAGTATCTCGGGGTCTTGTTCATAAGTGAGGGAAGGATAGAGCGCAAGATCGATAGGCAGATTGGTGCTGCGTCTGCAGTGATGCGGGCGTTGTACCAGTCTGTCATGGTGAAGAGAGAGCTGAGTCAGAAGGCGAAGCTCTCGATTTACCGGTCGATCTACGTTCCTACCCTCACCTATGGTCATGAGCTTTGGGTAGTGACCGAAAGGACGAGATTGTGGATACAAGCGGCTGAAATGAGTTGGGTGTCTGGGTCCTGTCTTAGAGATAGGGTGAGAAGCTCATCATCTGGGAGGGGCTCGTAGTAGATCCGTTACTCCTCCACAACAGGATCCAGTTGAGGTGGCTCGGGCATCTGGTCAGGATGCCTCCTGGACGCCTCCCTGATGAGGTTTTCCAGGCACGTCCAACCGGGCAGAGACCCAAAGGAAGACCCAGGACACACTGGAGGGACTGTGTGTCACTGCTGGCCAGAGAACGCCGTAGGATTCCCCTGGAAGAGTTAGCCCATGTAACTGGAGAGAGGGAAATCTGGGTGTCTCGGCTTAGGCTGCTGCCCCCGCGACCTGACTCTGGATAAGTGGCTGAAAATGGATGGATGGATGAAATATGGCATCAACCTTGAACTGCATTTGTGCTCACTGCTAGTTTTATCATATAGTGTTTGTTGATTCACGCCACATTTAAAGGTCAACTTCACTGAAAAAACATTTTCAGTGATTATTTTTGATTATAATTGGTCTCTCCGAGCTTTTTTTTATCCAGGCTAAACATAAAAATAGTCTCCTACACCTATCTCCTGCTTTAGCTTGTGATAGAAAACAGACGGTGAAACTCTAGGGTTAGAAAAGCCTGACAGATCTACGTCACACTGTCACTAACATTCATGGACTCACCCATCTGGGCTCACAACAGGGAAGGCTGTTGTTGGTTTAACGTCCAGGAAACCGCAGAGAACATCTCAGCTAGTAGAAGCTAGCCATTAGCATTAGCAACTCCACCACACAGCAAAACTCCTCAAGGCTTGTGTTATTTGTGGAGATAAAACATCAACGTTGCAGAGCAGACAGTCAGTGGCAGAGTCATGTTGCTGTTAGCCAATCAGATGAGAGATCAAGAAATAAGAGTCCAAATGGACTGAAGCAACTTTCTCTTCCACCTGATTTCTACATCCTCAAACGGGAGCACCATACCCAGAGTATGACTACAGGGCATTCATTGCTATTAGACACCACAGCAGATGGATTAAAAATATGAGAGAAGTTGACCTTTAAAACATCTAAAAAGACTAAATTGCTTCAGCCTTGAAATGCAAATCCTGCTTCATTTTCATCCTGATCCAGGGACATCAGCGTTAGAACAGAAACAATATTTCCAATGACTTTCTTTACACAAATAAAACCCTGGAGGTGGTCAGCATTTGGACACAATGAGACAGTTTGAGTCCTGGAGAATGATGGCTGCTAGTCTGAGTGTTGAAGTCTAACCCCTTCTTTCCACCGGAGCCGTCAGCAGCACGTTACTGCAGCAGCACGTCTTGCTCGCGTAAGCTGCTGCTTGGCCCTTCCCACGAGACGCGAAGCAGCAGGGGAGCAGCTGTCACCGACAGTAAACACAACAACAAGCAGGAGAAAACTACAACATGGTTTGTGTTTTATGTTCTGTCCGTTTTATAATCGCCAATACGGACCTGAAAAACAAAGGAGACCGCTAGCTAGGTGATAACTTCTCACGGGGCCGCACAGTTAGTAACCTTTTTAAAAGTAAAGCAGCCAGAAGGCAGTACGTTTCTTTATTCTGAAAATCTCGGGAAGCTTCGCTCTGTTTCCATGTCCGATTTCCTGTCTTTCCTTCCCCAAAAATGTCAAACTTGACCCGTTTCAGAGGCGTCACGCGTAGAAAATGGAACCGGCGCGTAAAGGCCGCGACATGCTGCTCCTGAGACGCGGCCGACTCGCGCTGCTGACGGCTCCGGTGGAAAAGGTTCTGTTGACCACAGCGGTTCCTATCAGCAACTATGACGTGCTGCTGACGGTTCCGGTGGAAAGCCGGGGTTAGACCTGACAGCTCTGTTTGGACAAAAGCTGCTTAAACACAAACTAGATTGATGTGTTTGATTGAGACCTTTGAACAAAAGCTTAAAAACGTCTAAAATGCTGCTGGTGCTTTAAAACTTTGTCGTCTTTTAATGCCTTCCTAACTTCAGATGGACATTAATGGTTTCTGCAGGAAGCACGAGGCTCACAGGAGGTGATACTCTGAGGCAGGTCCTTCATCTCCTCCACTGAAGAAGCTATTATTAATGTTGTCAAGCTTCACTGCCCTGCGATGCACAATATATTAGTCACATTACTGAACAGGTTCCCTCTGGTATTCACTGACCTGTCTCACATACATACATGCACACACATGACACCCCCTCCTCCCCCCACTGACTTCAGACATAATCATAGCTATGACATGGTGACGACACCTTTAATCAGAGCTGTAAAAGAAATGGAGACGGTGCTCCTTTTAAAAAGGAGATCATGGTGCGAAAGCTGCCCTCCACTTCCTTGGCAAGCTGCCAGTTCAATTCCCACCTGACACGACACCTTTGACCCTAAAGAATGAGGTACATAATCATATGGAGGACCCGCTCGGTGGCAGAGGGAAGCTGAGCGTCTGCTAAAGGAAGGAGAAAAAACGTGTGTTTTTAAAGACAGAAAATGTCAATTTGTTTTTGGATTTATCACAACCTGAAGAACACTCAGACATTTAAAAGCTCAGCAGAATAAAGCTGGCTCTATAACAGCACCTACTGTGGTGATAATGCGAGTTCATATAAGCTCCTCCTCCCGTAAACATGGCATCTACCAACAGCAGGGGTCATTTTCTCAACTCATGATTGTTTTAGTGCTGATAAAAACATATTGGCTGATATCTGACCCGCTGCTTTTGAACCCACAAACATGATGTAGCTGTGCAGGTCTAACATTTGCTGGGTTCTTCTGCAATGACCCACAAATTACTGCACCAGGCCACCCAATCGGCTCCGTTTGTGAATAATTTGTGTTTCCAGAAATGCCAAAAGTGAGAGCTGAAAACATAAACAACGTGTGTTCCAGGAGGAGTCGGAGCAGACCTCTGATCTCTGGTCAGGGAGCGGAAGGTTTGAAATTTAAGGCAATTACTGGAAGGGTCATAATGTGGAGACACAGACAGAGAGAGAGAGACAGACAGACAGAGAGAGAGAGAGAGAGACAGAGAGAGAGACAGAGAGACAGAGAGACAGACAGAGAGAGAGAGAGAGAGAGAGAGAGAGAGAGAGAGACAGAGAGAGAGAGAGAGAGAGAGAGAGAGAGAGAGAGAGAGAGAGAGAGAGAGAGAGAGAGAGAGAGAGAGAGAGAGCG
>SSNQ01034346.1:430540-448899 GCA_006942095.1 Nothobranchius kuhntae
GAGGTCCCTGGCTGAACAACACGGTTCAGGCCATTCTTACCGGGTGACAAATTATCAGGTGTGAGTAATATGTGACTAGATGTGATCGTGTTAATTAAGGCCTCAGGTGTCATAGGGTTTTCTGCACTTTCGGTTTCATTCCAAGGCTCCTGCGTCTAATCATTTTAGAAAGAAGCCGCCAACACATGGACTGGGCTGCTGTGACAGCTGCAGCCTTTAGATGGCAGCAGAGAACAGAGAATGAGACGTAAAAGCCATTCAAGTGAGTTCAGGTTGGAAGGATGGTCACACTTCCATCATGGGTTAGGCTGGCTTATGTTTATCATCAAAAACATCAAAAACGCACCAAATGGTACTTCAAGCACTTTTTGGATTGAATTTCAATGTTTTCCTCCACCTGGATTGGTGCTCATTTACACCTGCATGATCGGCGAGTAAAAGCACATTATTGTGTTAAAAGCAGTTTCAGTAACGTTTTCAAGCTCTATATCAGAAAATACAAACACTTTCAAAACATTAATTTGAGGCAGTTGTAAGGACTTCAAGTTCCAGTAAGAACCACTAAAGAAAATAACGATGAAACAGTTTATGATGGTGCACCAGTTTAAGAGACTGATTATGTGTGCGTTTCATTTTGTAATCCCTTCATTTCTTTATCTGTTTCTGTGCAGCAGTCTGGAGGTTAAGGGAGAGTGAGCGTGTTTTGTTGTTCCTCTCTGTTTCGTCCTCATCTCTTGTTTATTTTGTGTGTTTACAGTCAGTTGGACAAAACATTACTGCTGTTTGTTCCCTTTACGTTTACAACAAACAGAACGGAGCCTGCAGCCGCTGCTGTTATCACCGTGTTTGTAGTTCAGACATTTAATTATTCCACAGCACCAACCTTCATCTAATTATCATCACACACACACACACACACACACACACACACACACACACACACACACACACACACACACACACACACACACACACACACACACACACACACACACACACACACACACGGTCTATTATCATCTCTCTTTATGTGACAGCACTGAACAACAAGAATTATACACCTTAATTAAGCAGCCAACATGTCAGTGTATTTATAATCACTACTAACACTGAGACAGATTCAACAACTCCAACACACACAATAGAAGACATTACAGAAACACTGCAAAAGTGCTGTAATCAAACCACTTAGAACAAAAACACTGTAAAACACACTTTTTAAACTCCAACAAGAACTTGGCTGAACTACGGTGAATGCTAATGTCACCACCTAGAACGGCCTACGTCTTTATTTAATTCAGCATCATTGATCGTTGGCTGATACAAACCAAAATGCAGTAATATTTCAGTATTTGGGGTGAATTTAAAAGCTGTTCGCTGCTTTTGTTGCAGCATCCACAAAGAACTCAAACAATGTCCTTTTAACCCTCTCAGGCTCAAAATAAGGTTTGATAAAAGGACAAACAACTAAGTCCTTCAGGGGTACTTCTGAGTTAAAAAAATGCTCATGAAATACGTATGTGGAGTAAACAGGTAGGTAAGTTTTAACGTTGCTAATCTGCAACGCCTGCCTCCACAGGGTTAAAAGCAAAACTAAAGAGTTTTCAACACCTGAAGCTGTTGCTTTCAACATGGTTTCAGTGGTCCTTGAGCCAGAAAGTGAAGCTGTACAGTTTTGTGGTTCAGGTAGCGGGAGGTGTCTACCTACTTTAAGGTTGGTTTATGCTTGACGCGTCCGCGAGGTCCGCACGGCTCCGCGCGGAAAAGTTGCGTCATTTTGCGTCATTTTAACAACCACGCCCCTCCACCGCGCCTCCGCACGGCCCAGAATTTCCGCAACGCGCACCTCGGAAAAATTTCTAACCACACGGACGGACGGATGCGGAAAAACATGGCGGACCGGCAAGAACTAGTATGGCAGAGGTTCGTAAATACAGACATTTGTATGATTCAGCTCTCAGAGATCACCGTGATCAACATGTTGTTAATAATTCTTGGAGAGAAATAGCTCGCACTGTCGGAAAAGACGAGGACGCTGTTAAAAATGCTGAATTGCCGTGTTGTAAACAACGGTAATTTCTACTTCTACTATGGTGTAGTGTTGGATGCATGCTGTAGAGCTCCATGCTGCCCCCTACAGTTTGGGAGAATATTGTCTCACTGCAGAGACAAGCCGCACGAACCATAAACGCTGCGAGTTGTGAAGCGCGTTCCATCCGCGAGCCGCATCACCGCGCGGAAAGTGAATGCGTCAAGCATAAACCAAGCTTTACTGTGCTGGTAACTAATACAAAAGCTAGCAGTTAGCTTTGGTAGTTTGCTGAGCATCAGTAAAAAGCACAAAAAGAAGAAATGGTTAATAGCTTCTGTTTGTATAGCACTCTCTAGGGTACTACAACCCCCCAAGGCACAACACAATCAGTCATTCATTCATTCACACACTGGTGGGAATGAGCTACAGTATAGCTACAGCTGCCCTGGGGCGCAGTGACAGAGGTGAGACTCCCAAACACTGGCGCCAGCGGTCCCTCCGACCACCACCAGCAGGCAACAGCAGCATTCTGTGGTCAAAGCCGGTATCGATCCTACAACCCTTCAATTACTGAAGAAGAACTATTTTGATTATTTCGTTGTCGGCATCATGGCGGAGCCTGGAAGTGAAAGTAAGGAAATATTGTCTTTGGAGGCAAAGCAAGGAGCTGAAACCAGAGTAAACATCAGCGTGGCCTACTCTCGGTTGAGGGAGCTGAGGGTAGCCTACAAAATCACAGACTGATGGTGACCTGGCTTTGTTGCCAATGGATTTGCAAGTAATAATACTTTTGTCCAACAGTGTGAATCTTTTTGCGTTACTTCAAAGCAGCTTGGTCTTCCCGCCTCGGTCTCCTTCGCTGTTAGTCTTAATCTTGACCAACATTTGATGTCATGTGTCAATTTGAAATCATTTGAAGAATGAAGTGAGATAAACAAAAATCTTTTCAAGTTATCATTTATTTTCAGTTCAGAGATGGGTGGGAGGTTTGTGTGTGCATGTTAGTATCTCACCAGCTGCACTGCCAGGTCCCCGTCTCCAAAGTGTGCTCACACCTGGGCCAGAGTTTGCTTAAAGTTGCAAACATTTTCATGTCAGGTTTTTTGTTGAGAACGTTTGTGACTGACGACATTTTCAGGCCCTGCTTTGTGCAGATTTAACCTTTCTAAATTAGGCCAGAGCTCCTCTGTTGTGCAGATTTCAGTGAGTATGAACCAGGAGGAGCTGGCTTCGTGATCCTCCACAGTTCTCCATCCTAGAACCAGTTTTTTATTCACACCTCTTGATTTTATATGAAAAAGGAAATTACAAGTCAGTCAAACAGATGGTGAAAACAATAATGCAAAGATAGTCTAATTGTAGCACTTGATATACTGTTTGTTTGAAGGAGTTAAAATAGTAAAGATGGAATTATAAACATGCTCTCTTATGAATAAAACTCTCGGTTCTACCTCTTAATATAATTAGCAGAACTGTTTGCAGGAAATGTTTTATTTTTACTGCTTGAATTTTTATAAAAATAGATGTTGCTTAAAGCACTTTAATTAAATCTGTGTGTAAATTATACAGTTTCATAGTTCATTGTGAAAATACACATTTAAATGCCCAAAGAGATAAACGTGGATGCAGATTTTCTTAACATTTGAAATAATCCACACAAGGAAATTAAAGTGAATGTCAGATCATTTGTGCTTTTCTTTTTTTACATCACTAAGGTATTTTTATTGGTCACATTTTATATCAAAGCAAAGCAATAAATGAAATCAGACTTAATCAAGGTAACTGCATGCATGATCCATCTATCCATCCTTCTGATCCAGGGTCAGGTTGAAGGCGGACAGCCTAGGCAGAGCGGTCCAGATTTCCCTCTCTCCCTCACTTGGGTCAGCTCATCTCAAGGTGTTCCCTGGTCAGATGAGAAGCATAATCCCTCCATCAGGGACATCAGCAGCTCAGGAGGTAGAGTGGGTTGTCCAGTAATCGGAAGGCTGTGGGTTCGATCTTGGCCCTGACCAGAGAATGCTACTGTTGTGTCCTTGGGCAAGACACTTAACCCGCCTTACCTGCTGGTGGTGGTCGGAGGATCTGGAGGCGCCTGTGTAAAGGCAGCCTCGCCTCTGTCAGACCTCCCCAGGGCGGCTGTGGCTACAAGTAGCTTACCATCACTGGCAGTGTGTGAATGTGAGAGTGTGTGAAAGCGTCTTTGGGTGTCAAGAAAAGCGCTATATAAGTTCAATGCATTATTATTATTATTATTATCACCAGCGTGTGAAATCTGTGTGTGTGAACGGGTGAATGACTGAACTCCTCAACCTCACACACCCACTCTGGCTCCTTCTCCATCAGAGGTGGCATTTTATGAAACAAGAGCCAGCTTCTGTAGCCTTCAGCCAACACCAACCTGACATTGCCCCCAACCCCTTTGGGTCCCCATGAGAAGAGGGATCCACGTCTCCTCTTCGGGCTGAGCCCATCCACCAGGCACTCACCAACATGCCCCACCTCCAGGCTTGGCTGGTGACACGCATCCGTGTGAAGCAACACTGTGTCCATTGACGTCTGCACTTTGTCTGTTCCCTCACCTGGGACCTGGTTGCCCTGGGTGACTACACCAGAGGTATGAAGCCCCAGACAACTTAGCTACTTGGATCATTGAGACACTCAAACCCCTCCAAAGGGGCGGCACCAGGTGGTAGTTTGTGGTTTCTGTAGCAATGGAGCAATTACGCCAAGTTTCTATCCCCCTCCCCTGGTTCAGACGATTCGCCTCAGTCGGCATGCGCCTCCCCGCCTGACAGTTAGCTCCTCCACTCCAACGGAGAATGGGTGGACCGTTCATTTTGGATTAGCAGCGTCCTATAATCGCTGATCAACTTTATAGCCAGTGTCGAGAGAAAACCCTCTCCTCTGCCTCTGCTATGGTAAGGTGGAAGCTCAGGAAGAGGAAATGCATGAATTAATCCTTCATTCTACGATGTTTTTGTGCTAACTAATCAGCTCAATGAAAATGTACATAAACTCTATCAAGATACACAAAATTACTTTGAACTACAGATGGAAACTAATGAAATAATTTAAATTAAAAGAGACAATGTGTCACAACGTGTCGGTGAGTGAGACGGAGGTGAGGATCCAATTGCAGGGGAAGAAACAGGCAGGGAGGCAGACAGGAACATTTAAAACACTGATTTAATGGAGGACACGGAGGACAATGAAACAATGAACCAACCAGACAAAATGGACTAACAGGGTTTAAATACAGGAGGAGTTGGGACCTTGGGTGATTGGGAGACGAGAGGCAGGTGGGAGCAATTAACATGGACACAGGACTGAACAGAATGGGGAGACAGGACAGGGTGTGACTTCTGGACCGTCGGCTTCTGGAGTGGAGGAGGAGTTGCTACAGATGGGACCGCTTGGACAGGCTAGACCGGATGCGGTGCAACCTTCGGGACCACCACGGGAACTGGATGCGGTGCGACCTCCGGGACCACCGCTGGGACAGAAGCTGGCTGAACTGGTGGTGCCGGAAACTGGGAGAGCAGGGAGGATAGATTGTCCAGCTGGAGCTCCTGGAGGCTCTGATGGAGTTGGGCCAGCTCAGCTCGGAGACCGGCGAGCTCTGCTGGGTGGACTGCGGGTTCGAACCTTTAGCCAAGAGATGAGGGAGCTGCAGACTGGGCCGGAACCTTCTCCTGGTAATTCAGGGAGGATAGGGTGTCCAGCTGGAACTCCTGGAGGCTGACGAGCTGACGGATCCGGCCAAGCTCCGCCTGGAGGCCGGCGAGCTCTGTCAGCTGGGCTGTAGGCGTGGTCCCTCCGCAGATGACAGAGGCGCTGATTGGACCGGAGACGGGACTGCTGGTCTGACTGGGCGGGTCCAAGCTGGCGCGCCAAGCCGGAGCTGCAGCGAGCTCGCGGCTCCGTCCTGGGACCAGGGGTGACGGTGGAGCCCGGCATCCTTCCCAATGCCGTGGGCCAGCTCCCGGGGAGCACACAGCCAGTCTGGTGCCCACGTAGCAGGAGCGGTCTAGCTGTGTCTCCTGGTCCAACCTCACATCTAGCTCCGGGAGGGCGGAGGGGATCGTCGCAGCCGGGGTTCGGCGACGGCGTCTGAGGCAAGACGAGGCCAGAGGAGGAGAAGCCGGCCGGTGATCTGCGGTTAAAAACTGGAGCAAACACTCCCAAGGAAGAACCTCCCCGCTGGATCCTTTACAGGGTTGGTTCATTCTGTCACAACGTGCCGGTGAGTGAGACAGAGGTGAGGATCCAAGTGCAGGGCAAGAAACAGGCAGGGAGGCAGACAGGAACATTTAAAACACTGATTTAATGGAGGACACGCAGGACAATGAAACAATGAACCAACCAGACAAAATGGACTAACAGGGTTTAAATACAGGAGGAGCTGGGACCTTGGGTGATTGGGAGACGAGAGGCAGGTGGGAGCAATTAACATGGACACAGGACTGAACAGAATGGGGAGACAGGACAGGGTGTGACACAATGTGTGGATGTCTTCATACATTTATTAGACCCACCAGAACATTTCAGTGGCTTCTGAAACCTCTGGTACTTGATCCTTTTTGGTGGCTTTACAGCTGCATGAAGTAAGAGTGGCACCCTCTGGTCAGATTTGGGTATTACAGGCCACGTATCAAGATAAACAAGTACGTCCTCATGGTCTCGCCAGACCCCTGATTTATGATGTTTGCTATCTGTAGGACTTTAATAAAGTTTTTACATATTCCTCTAGTTTTGTACATCAAGGTGATAGCAGTCAGAGTACTGGTGAGTCACAAACATTTATTGGAAATAAAACGCTAAAAAATGTCATGAATAATTTTCACTTAGTGAACACACAACACGCAATTATTTTGTTGAAATAACCGAGCATTTGTTTTTGTTGGAAACGATTGTTAATAGAACAGGAGTACTCCTTAAAGGGTAAACAGAGAGCAACATAACACCTAACAGCAAAAGTAGGAGCTCAACACTGACAAAATACAAGTGTGAAAAGGGCACCAACTAAAACTAAAATAAAACAAAAAGTTAATAAGAACAAGCAGAAAAAGTGAACACGGGTTAGGAGAAGCACAAAAACCACAATCCCTCCAATGCAGATGATTTCTGCCCATCTGTTTCATCTCTCCAGGGAGGACTGAAGAGGAGAAGAGGAGGAGGAGGAGGAGGAGGAGGAGGGACAGAGGTAAATTAACAAGTTTCCACATGTTTCCAGGCTGGAAGGTGAAAGTAGCTCTGCTGCCTTTAATTATACATGGATGTCACCTCCGAAGCCTCAGTGTAACTAATGTAGAGGCAAAGATGTATGTCTATGTGAACTCATGCTACCTACAGTTATTTTTCTTTCAGCAAGGCTTTGTGACAGTCGCGGTAATTATCAGTTAGTTTTTCTTCAGTTATTTACCAAATGCTCTACTCAGTATGAGGCCATCTTGTATTGGTAACAGCTGTAGAAATCTTAAAGTTATTACACGGTCCAAGTGGTAAACAGACACCTAAACCAAATCAGAAAGGTTTCCAGCATGTTTGACCATAGACCATGGCCGGCTCTAGGTAATTTGGTGCCCAAGGCGAGACTGCCCGTTTGCCCCCCCCCCCCCGTGCCTGCACGCCTCTCACCCAAACCCAAGTCCACCTACCCACCACACATTGGAAAAAGCAACTCCACAGTTATTCCTTAGTTACTATTTTTTTATTTTAAATATTCACACAGTAACTCTTTAAAGTCAACAGCCTGAAGAATAAATGTAAGCTTGAAAGATAAGCATCCTGAGAATATTACAATAACCAACAACTCAAAATGTTGTGCAAATGTCATTGGGGGGGATGCAAAATCAAAAGCAGCATTAAACTGTTAAATCAAAAGCAAAGCTCAAATATCAAAGTGTCATCATAAAAGAAAGTTCTACTTTCCATTTTGTTCAACTGCTGTGGCCAGTCAGCAGGATCCATGGGGCCAGCAGCTCACACATGTTCACAGACATCTGTTGAAGCTGATGATGGCGTCTCTTCAGGCTGTTGGATTGGAGCACTGAGTCTGCTGGTGTTGGGTTCTTCTTCTGTGAGAAAATAAACACACACACACACACACACACACACACACACACACACACACACACACACACACACACAAAGCAACTTAACCCTCTGATGCATGAATTACTTAAGAACAGTGCCACTTTCACATTCAGTATTCCTCAGTCACGTGCAGTGATGCTTTTCATTATTTTTAATGTTACTGGACTTTTAATTTTATTGATCTTTTTTAAATCTCTTCTATGAAAACATGAATAAAATGATCAAAAACAGGTGGAAGTGAGTGCATCCATGGGGAATATTTGAAAAAACTTATGTCTCACTCTCAGGTGCTCTTCAGCATCAAATAAATTGTAGAATATGAGGAAGAAGATACGGTGATCTGAGGCACTCTGAGGTTTTCATTTATTTAACAAGAAAACGCCGTTTCGGTACTACCTTCTTCAGGGCATACACCTTTATGCCCTGAAGATGACTCACTAATGTCATCCATCCTTTTTTACAAATTTACAGCCTAATTGACAATAACATCTTAAAGAGCAAGCAATGTCTAAATTAACTTTTTTTTGCTGATGAACTGTATAAATGAGTGTCTAATAGTGTTTTAAATGTGTGTATTCATTATTTTAGCATTTTGGTGCATTTTCTTTAAAAATTAAAAATTCTGCCTAAATACCACAGTATAGCTCCACCTTCAGATTAAAACATAGAATTTGACTCATTTTGAATAAATTTTAGCCAATGGCTAAAGAGTAAGATACTACGTAAACCAGTAGAGTACTACGTAGCAGCTCTGTGTCAAAGTTATAAAGTAACGAGCGTCTCGGCCACGAGTTGGGAGTTGGATTTGCAAGCCAGTGTAGGACGGCTAGCCGTAGTTCAGCATTAGCATATAGCATTAGCATATCCCAGTCTTTAGCATAGCTTTTAGTGTTATAAATACTTATTTAGTGTTAGTTTGGCTGTTGGATATTGTAGTTTAGTTAGTGTTTGGCTGTTAGTGTAATTGGGAAAGTAGTTCGGGTTTAGTGCTCCATATCGTGTTTGTATGGTGAGTAGGTGCAATGTAGTATGGTTGCGGTGGCTCTGTGGGCATTTTACCCGCGATTCTGCACGTCTCCGTTTGAAGAGGGAGGCTGTGCCCACTGTGGCTCTTCCGCGATTTAGATGCAGCCCACCGACTCTGCTCCCCCACCACGGCGGGCTCCAGTCTGAGGTGAGTCAGCTAAATAAACGTTTTAACATCTTCTAAAGATTTCTACCTAAATGCAAAGTTTGAGAGACGTGGTTCACTTCCTTTAGCTAGTCAGTCGGCAATTCTGCAACAGTGTCTCTAACTGACGCAGCACTAGTTGACAGACAGCATTACAGCGTGAAATCCAGCTTGTGACCCGGTTCTGTGAGGAATTCTGTTCAGGAGGTCGCATTTCAGGCTCTCCACATCATATGTGACTTACTTTTACGTTATAATAACATCACACACTAGGAATGTTATAAAGCGCCTATATAGGACAGTTTCTTTTGTATATTATCTGACTTTATAAACAACAACAACATGCTTCAATTTTTTTCAGGATAAATCTACCCAAGACACTGGCTGTCAGACTGATTTAGCTGCAAGAATGCACTTGTCCAGGCTGACGTGAAGCCTTACCCGTAGCAAAGGTGAATTATTTTTAATAATCTTCTATGTAAACATTTTATTACCTTCTAGTTTGAATTTGTTTTACAGATTATTGTTACACGTGATTTTATGCTCTTTTAAACATTTATAAATGTGCTGCTTCTTTGTTTTCACATAGCCAGCCAGAATAGAGCTCACAGCCGCAGTGTGTCTGGTGACCCACAGGGATCATGATGAAAATTCATCTTCCAGAAGGTCCCAGAGCAGCGTCCACACCCCTGAAAAGACAAAGATGTAAGGTGTCTGCTCTTGATTCCAGCTTCCACCTCAGTGACAGTGCAAGCTCAGTGAACTGTTCAAGGTAAAAAAAAATTAAAACATTTCAGAATTTTTAAAATATTAACAATTAAATAAGTATGTGATTACATCATGAAGGAGGCTACTGATTCTGGCCCTGTGACACTTGGTGGTATCGTGTGAGCTGATTCACCTGGTAAATAACTTTTACATTAATTATTTTGTTTTTGCTATCCATTCCTCCATTTACAGTTTTTATACAGTTTATTCAAACACAAGCAAAGGCACGTGATGACCCAAGCTTCAATATCCAGTCACTATCCATTGACGAGATGAAAAAAGGCAGGCTTGTCGAGAACCAGAGTAATAATCGCCGAACAGTCTCAGTGCACAAAACAAACATAACATCTTCACCCGCGAGCGAACCAGACAAATGGTGTCCCGTGCATAACAAACCACACGCACTACTGCAATGCAGAGGCTTTAAAGAGAGAAAACACTTGATGAAAAAAGGAGACTTTTGAAACAACACAATGTATGCTACAAGTGCTGTGCATCTAACAAACACGTGGCTCGTAATTGTGAAGCGGCAGTTAAATGTTCTGAGTGTCAATCTGATAAGCACCCCACTGTTATGCACTCAGGTGCACCTTACTGGCCTACCCAGTCCATAGCTCCGGCAGATTATGGCGGGGAGGGAGAAGATGGGCAAGAGCAAAGAGTGGTTACAAGTCGCACTGAGGTATGTGAGGAGGGTTTTACTGGGAAGACATGTTCCAAAATATGCCTAGTAAATGTCTACCCAGCTAACGACCGCAGCAAGAGCAAAAGATTGTACGCCATGTTGGACGACCAGAGTAACTTATCATTAGCCCGCTCAGAGTTTTTTGACATGTTCAAAGTTAACAGTTCTCCGACACCATACACCCTCCAAACCTGTGCTGGCGTGGGGCTCACAGCTGGTCGTAGGGCACTGGGTTATGTAATAGAGCCGGTAGATGGTGCTCCTGCAATACCACTGCCAATGTTGATCGAGTGCAACATGATACCAAACAAGAGAGAGGAGATTCCCACTCCAGCAGCAGCGCAAGGTCATCCTCACCTTGAACGCATTGCACATAAAATACCGCCAATCGACGACAATGCTCAGATACTGCTACTACTTGGAAGGGACATTCTACAAGTCCATAAAGTTTGCAGTCAAATCAATGGTCCACACAACGCACCATACGTGCAGAGATTGGATCTAGGCTGGGTGACAGTTGGAGATGTGTGCTTGGGCAGCACTCATAAGCCCTCAAGGGTAACCAGTCTTAAAACTCACGTTCTTGCAAATGGGAGACCCACCCATTTTACTCCTTGTGGGAACCACTTCAATGTCAAGACAGAGTTGAGCCTTCCAGTTAGACCGCCAACTCCAAGTAACACTCAAAATCATGGATGATGAGTTCAAACAAGACAAAAACAAGAGCTGGGTGGCCCCACTACCATTTTGTCGGCCAAGAAAGATACTGCCGAACAACCGACAGTATGCCGTCAGTCGCCTCAAATCGCTGCAACGCACGCTCAGAAAAAACCCTGAAATGCAGTCCCACTTCATAGACATTATGCAGAAGATGTTGGACAATGGACATGCTGAGGTTGCACCTCCAGTACAGGAGAACAAAGAGTACTGGTATCTACCATTTTTTTGGGGTCTACCATCCGCAGAAACCATCACAGATAAGGGTGGTGTTCGACTCCAGCGCACGGTTCGAAGGCATGTCGCTAAACGATGTGTTGCTTTCGGGACCATCCTGAACAACAGTCTGTTGGGTGTATTATTGAAATTTAGAAAACACCAAGTTGCAATAACTGCAGACATCCAGCAGATGCTTTATTGCTTTTTGGTACGCGAGGACTGTAGGGATGTTTTAAGATTTGTGTGGCACAAAGACAACAATCCAAAGAATCAAATAGTGGACTTCCGAATGCGCATCCATGTCTTCGGCAATAGCCCCTCCCCTGCAGTAGCCACCTTTGGACTAAGGAGGGCAGCACAACAAGGTGAGGAAAAGTATGGAGAGGATGTGTGTCAGTTTGTGGATAGACTTTTATGTGGACGACGCCTTAAAGTCTGTTCCCACTGAAGAGAATGCCATTGATCTATTAAAAAGAACACAAGACATGCTTGCCGAATCAAACCTTAGGCTTCTCAAGATGGCTTCCAACAAAGTTAAAGTGATGGATGCTTTTCCAGTAAAAGACCGAGCCAAAGATCTCCAGGATCTCGACCTGTCCGAGGACGACCTTCCCGATCAATGGAGCCTTGGTGTTAAGTGGAATATTATGTCAGATGAATTCACCTTTCATATTCCCCAAACAGATAAACCGTACACACGCAGAGGGGTCCTGTCAACAGTAAATGGTGTATTTGACCCGCTTGGTTTCTTGTCCCCAGTTATCGTCCAAGGACGTCTCCTCTTGAGGGAACTTTCACCATACGTGACAGAATGGGATTCAGCCCTGCCTGAAAGCATGAGAGGGAAATTGACAGAATGGCAGCAGTCCCTACAATGCCTCAGTGATCTACATATCCCACGTACGTACTCCAACATCTCCCTCTCTCAAGCTAAAATTGTTGAACTGTGCATCTTTTCAGATGCATCACTGAAAGCAATATGTGCTGTTGCCTATCTCAAAGTTACTGATGCTGATGATGCCGTAGAAGTTGGCTTTGTTCTAGGAAAAGCGCGGCTCGCTCCCCAGCTGGAGCTTACAGTCCCCAGGCTTGAACTCTGCGCAGCAGTAATGGCTGTGGAAATGGCAGAAGTGATAAGTGAGGAGATTGACCATCAGATCGACAAAATCAGCTTCTACACAGATAGCAAAGTAGTTTTGGGTTATATCAGCAACCAGTCAAGACACCGCTACGTTTATGTAAGCAACCGTGTCAGACGCATCAGAGAGTCAACAACACCAGAGCAATGGCATTTCGTTCCAACGGATAAAAACCCTGCTGACCATGGCTCACGATCTGTTCCAGTCTCAGAGTTACAAAACACAACATGGCTTGCAGGGCCAGCCTTCCTGAAGTGCTCTTCAGACATCCAGCCACAACCACATAAGTATGAGCTTATGGATCCAGATGGTGATGCAGAGGTACGTCCACAGGTAGAAACATTCTACACATGTAGCTCAAAAACTGTACTGGACACAAAATGCTGGGAACGGTTTTCCTCATGGAAATCCTTGATTAGAACTGTTGCAAACCTGATTCACATAGCAGACTGCTTCTCTCTCCAAAAAACAAAAAAAGACTGTACTGGATGGCATATGTGCAGCACAGCCATCACCTGCGAACTGATGGGAAAAGCTGAAAACACAATTATCAAAAATGTTCAGCAAGAAACATACACAGAGGAAATCAAGTGCATTGGTACGAAACTAAATCTTCCCAAACACAGCTCGCTCATCAAACAAAACCCTTTCATTGGGAATGACGGGCTACTGAGAGTCGGAGGTCGCATTGCACGCTCGGGGTTGGAGACAAAGGAAACTAACCCTATCATTCTACCAGGCACCCACCACATAACCACCCTCCTTGTGAGACATCAGCATGAAAAGGTCAGCCACCAGGGGAGACATTTCACCGAAGGGGCGGTCAGAGAAAGTGGCCTGTGGATTGTCGGCACAAAAAGGTGCATTGCTAAAGTCATAAACAAGTGTGTCACCTGCAAAAAACTGAGGAAGGTTTGAAGAGCAGTTAATGAGCGACCTACCTTCAGAACGACTCCAGGTGGAGCCTCCCTTCTCTTATGTGGGAATGGATGTTTTTGGTCCATGGGAAGTAGTTACAAGACGTACTAGAGGGGGACAGGCCAACAGTAAACGATGGGCAGTACTCTTTACATGCTTGAGCACAAGAGCTGTCCATATTGAAGTTGTGGAGGAGATGAGTTCATCAAGTTTTATCAATGCACTGCGGCGCTTCTTTGCACTGAGAGGCCCTGCAAAACAGCTGCGTTCCGACTGCGGCACCAATTTTACTGGTGCTCACAAAGAGATCACAGCATCATCACCACTCAAGGATGAGGTCCAACATTATTTAAAGGAGCAAAGGTGTAAATGGGTATTCAACCCACCCCATTCATCCCATATGGGGGGAGTATGGGAACGCATGATCGGAATAGCAAGGCGCATTCTGGACAGCATGTTGCTGCAAGCTGGTAGTGTCCAGCTCACCCATGAAATTCTCACTACCTTTCTAGCAGAAGTAACAGCCATAATGAACGCCCGCCCACTAGTACCAGTCTCAACTGACCCAGAGCATCCACTTATTTTGTGCCCTGCTATGCTCCTCACACAAAAAACTCATGCAGTACCTCCAATATGCGACAACATCAGCCAAAAGGAGATGCTAAAGAGCCACTGGAAGCGCGTTCAGCTCCTGGCTGACAACTTCTGGAACAGGTGGCGGAAGGAGTATCTCAGCAGCCTCCAATCCCGTCAAAAATGGCACCACAAAAGAACTGACATCAAAGAAGGGGATGTGGTTCTACTTAAGGAAAAACAAACAAGAAGAAACGAGTGGCCTATGGGTGTCATCGTCAAGACAGTTCCAAGTGAAGATGGGATAACAAGGAAAGCTGAGGTTAAAGTTGCTAACCAAGAGACTGTTAAGACCTATTATAGACCCATATCTGAAATGGTTTTCCTGTTATCAGGTGATGTTTAAGTTTGTTTATTGTGGTATCTATAGGATACCAGACGGGGAGTGTTCTGGCTCTGCCATACATTTTATTTATGGGCGCTGTCTCTTTAAGAGAATCAGGAAGTTGAGCGTTCAGGCCACACCGTGCAGCGATCGCGCCAGTGTGAAGCAGCTTACAGAAAGCGAGGTGTTGTGTTAACAGCTGTGGGTTTTCAGTTCAGAAAGGGCATTCCTTGTAAGTATTACCATAACATAATGTTTATATGAATAATTAGTTATACAAATGGCAAAGAGAGTTCATCCAGGATGTAAGGAATTATTTACAAGTATTATTTTAAGGGCATCCTTAAATTGTTTGTGGCTGCAATGAAGCATGGTTATGATTTATTTCTGACTTTTGTGTTTTTTACTTATTGATGCAAATGCAGTGTATTTGTTGTTACAGTTTCACACCTGCCATATAAAGTACAAGGTCCAAACCACCCAGGCGTCTGAGACTTTTTGTGTGGAGGTGTTTAACTAAACGGATAGGGGAAAAGGTTTCCACGAGGCCGTAAAACTGCTCTTTTAACCCATCTGTCCACCCTTTCCCCAAATGTAATTTTACTTGGTGATATTCATATGGACAATACAGCTCTCCCCCTCATCAAAGACTTCTCATCTTTGGACAGCCTCAGTTTTCATCAATATGCCAATTTTCCCACTCACATTAAAGGTCACACCCTGGATTTAATCTGCTGCTCTGGCCTGACCCCCTCCAACTGTACAGCTGACCCGCTCCCTTTCACGGACCACTTCCTCATCTCATTTTCTGTTCCCCTCCGTCTCTCCATCATCAAGTCTCACCCCATATCATTTCATTTCGTAATATTAAGGACATTGATATAACCTCCCTTTCCTCCAGCTTTGCCACCCTGACCCCAGATTTATCCTCTAGTCCCGATGATCTTGTCACAATAACGGTGTGGTTTCTATCCATAATTAATTTGCTCCCATCAAATCCTGCTCTGTATATTTCACTCGGTCTGCTCCATGGTTCACCCCTGCCCTACGCTCCTTGAAAGCCACTAACTAGCTTGAAAGACTCTACAAGAAAACCGGTCTCACCATCCATAAAGACTTGTATTCTGCTCAGATTTCTCTTTACAAGGACTCCGTCTCCCACTCCAAATCACAATATGACTCCGGTCTCATCTCCTCCAACTCCAGCAATACTAAGGCATTATTTTCCATCATGAACAGCATTTTCAGCCTCCCGACTCCTTACCCATCCATCTCTACTCTTCAGAAACCTGTAACTCTCTCCTTCATTTTTTTAATGATAAGGTCAATAGAATCCATCTCTCTTTATCTCATTCCTCCCCTCCCTCCCCTGATTTATTTGAACCCCCCATTCAGTTCTCCTCCTTTGAACTTCCCCATCTCTCAGAACTATTAGATTACATCACCAAGTCCAAACCTTCCACCTGTCAGCTAGATCCCCTTCCAACAGTTTTAGTTAAATCCTGCCTTTCCTCCCTGCTCCTCTTTATAACAGCCATTATTCATTCCTCACTATCCTCTGGTACGGTCCCCTCCCTCTTCAAATCCACTTCAGTCAGCCCTATTCTAAAAAAAAACTAGTTCGGATCCCAATAATTTCAATAATCTCTGTCCCATTTCCCATCTTCCCTTCATTTCCAAAATTCTAGAGAAAACCTTTGCATCTCAGCTACACTCACATCTCACCCGCAATAACCTCTATGAACAATTTCAGTCTGGCTTTCGTCCCAACCACAGCACAGAAACAGCCCTCATCAAGATCACCAATGACCTACCCATTGCTGCTGATTCTGGTTTAATCTCCATTCTTATTCTCCTCGATCTGAGTGCAGCCTTTGATACCATTTCTCATCCCATCCTCCTCAATAGACTCTCTTCCTTAGGCATCACCCCCCCCACCGCTGGTTTCAATCTTACCTTACTGGCCGCACTCAGTCCATCCAGTTAAAATCTTTTTCCTCAAAACCCTCCCCAGTCAAGTCAGGCGTGCCCCAGGTCTCTGTCCTTGGGCCCCTTCTCTTCATAGTCTAGCTCCTCCCTATCGGCAACATCTTCCGCAAATTGAATATCCAGTTTCACTGCTTCATGGATGACACTCAGCTCAACATTTCCAGTAAACCCAACTTAACTCTTCCACCATCCTCCCTTACCCTCTGCCTCTCAGAAATCAAATCCGGGTTCACCTCTAATTTCCTCAAACTCAACGGTAATAAAACTGAACTTCTTCTTGTTGGTACCAAATCCACCCATCTCTAAATCTGACAGCTTTTCCTTAACTATTGACAGAGCCACAGTCTCCCCCTCCCCTCAGGTCAAGAGTCTGGGTGTCATCCTCGACCGCTCACTTTCTTTTCAAGCTCACATTAATAACATAATTCGGTCAGCATATTTCCATCTTCTTTCCATAAACCGTCTCCACCCCTCCCTTGCCCCTCACACTGCCGCCATTCTTGTCCACAGCCTCGTCACCTCCTGTCTCGATTATTGCAATTCACTTCTTTATGGTCTCCCCAACAAACTCCTTCATAAATTGCAACTGGTCCAGAATTCAGCAGCCCGTATTATCACCAGAACCCCTTCCTTTCACCACATCACCCCAGTTCTCCAGCAGCTTCACTGGCTCCCAGTTAAATTCGGGTCCATCTTCAAAATTCTCCTCCATACCTTCAAAGCCATCCATAACCTCTCTCCTCCATATATCTCAGACCTTATAAGTATTGACACCCCCTCCCGTTCTCTCAGATCTTCTTCCTCCATCCATCTTGCTGTTCCTTCTGCCCGTCTCACTACCATGGGGAGCAGAGCTTTCAGCCGCTCTGCTCCCCGTCTCTTGAACTCACTCCTCCCAGACATCAGGATAGTCGACAGTTTCACCCTTTTCAAAACCAGACTCAAAACACTCATGTTTAAATCTGCCTATGACCTCTGATTTTATTGAACTGTTTCTCTCTTTGTTTTTTCTTCTTTGCATTTTATTGTTGTTTGATTGCTGTTTTAATGTATTTTCTCAATGTATTTTCTGTCAAGTGACCTTGCGTGTTCTGAAAGGCGCTTTTAAATAAAATGTATTATTATTATTATTATTATTATTATTATCATTATCATAAACATATGAACAATCGCTGACTTTTCCATGAAATCATAAACACATACAGCCACACAGAAAACCATCTATAGTGTTGCAAGGTTAGCTAACGTTAGTGTTCGCATTTCCAGCGGCAAAACCCTCGACTGCTGCGGCGGTTGAGGGTTGGCTCTCTTCATCCAGATCCATAGGTTTTTGTGGGTTTGAGATCACTTCCAAAGATTCATTCGTTTCTGACTGAACCCGTGGAAATTTGGGCAACAAAAACTGATCCATTTTACCACTAGCTCTACCTTTCACTCGTTCACAGGTGGAAAATGAGGTCAAAGGTTAAAATCAATTTCCTGTTTTGGTTTAAGTTGTTACTATCTATATGATAATTTACTGATTATTTTTGTTTTGTATGTTGAATATTACCACATCCACACGTTAAATTCAAATTAAATTGTGAACAAAAAAAAATCTAATATTCTTCTGGGGTTGCTATGGGGGTGCAATGACTAATCCAGAGGTAGCTGTAGCGCCCCCC
>SSNQ01034346.1:454282-464522 GCA_006942095.1 Nothobranchius kuhntae
TTTGGGGGTAATGGATAAGGGTTTATCTTGATCATTTTGTGAGTGCTTCCTCTTGGGAGAGTTTGAAAGTCTGCAGGAAAGCAGACCTGCTTATTGTGGCTAACTTTTACAAGGTTGATGTGTCTTACAGCGCTCGTAAAGCAGAACTAAAGGAGGCTCTGTGTGAACAGCTGATGGAACAGGGTGTGCTGCCAATGATTGCTGTCAAAAAGGCGGAAGACGCCACACCTGGAGATGATGATGCAGCACTGGCTGATGCGCCCGCTGAAAAAGCCGAGTCCGTTGAGGTCTCGGAAAACCTGGAAAGTATGTCATCAGGTGATCTGCGCCTCCCACTCCGCATTAGGGAGGTGGAAAGCCGCAACAAGGAGCTGGAAGTGCAGGCTATGCACCTCCGTGTTAAAGCCCTTGAACTGGAGAGACGCGCCCCAGCAGCCTTACCAACCCCAGCGAGCACAGCGAGTTCTGCTTCTTCTACTTTTGATATCAGTAAGCACATAGCCTTGGTTCCCACTTTCTGTGAAACTGAAGTTGATTCTTATTTCAGTGCTTTTGAGCGGATAGCTGCTGCATTAAGTTGGCCCAAAGATTTCTGGTCTCTTCTGCTCCAGCATAAACTAGTGGGAAAAGCCCAAGAGGTTTGTTCCAGTTTGGCTATTGAGGAACGTTTGGATTATGACACCCTTAAGAAAACTGCTACAAGCATATGAACTTGTTCCGGCGGCTTATCGCCAAAAATTCAGAGCCTCAGTAAAACCAATAACCAGACGTTTGTTGAGTTTGCGCGTGAAAAGAGTGTCTCATTTGATAAATGGTGTCAATCTTGTAAAATTAAAACTGTTGAGGATATGAGAACACTAATTTTGCTGGAGTTTAAAAAGTGCCTGCCAGAGCGCATTGTGATCTATTTAAATGAACAGAAGGTGTCCAAGTTGACTGATGCAGCACTTTTGGCTGACGAATGTGTTCTCCTCACAGAATTCGTTTTCAGAAATTTCTACAGAACGAAAAACCCGATTTCTCAGACGTTTGTCTGAGAAATCGGACTCCTCCACCTGCGGCTCAAAAACCGACATGTGGGAATGTTTTTATTGCCGTGAGCCGGGACACCTGATTGCTACATGTCCGACCCTCAAAAGAAAAGAGGAGAAAAGGGTAAAACCTCCTGCCAGGGTGGGATTGATAAAATCAGCCTCTCGTCATGTTAAGACAAACCAAACTAAGATAGATCCAAAGTTTTTATCGTTTGTCTCGCAGGGGTTTGTCTCTTTAACTGGTGACAAAAAAGATAAAGTGCCAATTAAAATCCTGCGGGATACCGGTGCGTATCACTAATTTATGTTAGAATCGGTGCTACCTCTGTCTGAACAAACCTCATGCGGTTCAGATATTTTGGTGTGGGGAATAAAAATGAGTGTAACTAAAGCCCCTCTGCATATGGTGCACCTGTCGTCGCCGTTGGTGTCTGGTCTAGTTAAAGTTGCTGTGCGTTTACAATTGCCGATTGAAGGAGTTTCCTTCATTCTCGGTAATGATTTGGCTGGTGGACAGGTTTTTCCTCCACCAGAAGTGATTAATGCGCCGCTTGTGTCCCCCGATTCGGTTGCCCCCTCTTCCGAGGTCTTTCCTGCATGCGCCATTACGCGCGCACAGGCTCGTAAACTGGGTACTATTGTTGATCTCTCTGATTCTTTTATGACTTCTGATGAACCTGTTATGAGTGATGTAAATAGAAAAGAAACTGTGAGAGAATGTGAAACTGCGGAGGTGATTCCTGTTGAAATGAAACCAAGCTTGGGCGTAAACAGAGATACGTTGATCAGAACACAGCAGAATGATCAGTCCTTAAGATCATGTTTTTCGTCTGTTGCAGATAAAGGACCTAGCAGTAATGTAACATATTACATTAGGGATTGGGTTTTGCTGAGGTCTTGGTCTCCAGACTCGAGTGAGTTGAAAAAGGTAGAACAAGTGGTTGTTCCAACAGACCTTAGACCATAGATTTTGAGCATAGCACATGATGCCAGTTTAGCTGGACATCTTGGAGTGAAAAAAAAAACACATGACCGTATACTGCGTAATTTCTTCTGGCCGGGATTAAAATCTGATGTAACAAAGTATTGTCGTTCGTGTCATACCTGCCAAGTTGTAGGGAAACTGAATAAACCAGTCCCACCTGCGCTTTTTTGTCCTATCCCAGTGATTGGTGAACCTTTTGAAAGGATAATATTGGATTGTGTAGGCCCATTGCGAAAGTCAAAGTCCGGTCATTCGTATATCCTTTCCATTATGTGTTCTGCCACTAGCTTTCCAGAAGCTTTTCCTTTAAGGACTGTAAAAACTAAACCCATTGTGAAAGCTCTAACCACCTTTTTCTCAACCTATGGCTTCCCCAATGTTGTTCAGACTGACCAGGGATCAAATTTCATGTCAAATGTATTTGCACAGGTTTTAAAAGTGTTACAAATCCAGCATCAAACTTCCAGTCCTTACCATCCAGAGTCTCAAGGAGCACTGGAATGGTTCCACCAAACATTAAAAAGCATGCTGCGTAAGTACTGCCTTGATTCAGGTAACAACTGGGATGAAGGTCTTCCCCTTCTGTTGTTTGCAGTCAGAGAAACCACTCAAGAATCCACTGGATTCAGTCCTACAGATTTACTTTTTGGACATACTGTGCACGGTCCTTTGCGACTTGTTAAAGAGAAATGGTTGTCAGAGATGCATCAAAATGAACATAATGTGCTGGATTATGTTAGCTGTTTTAAAGAGCGTGTTTTTCATGCTTGTCAGTTGGCGCAAGAGAGTTTATCCAAGGCACAGTCTAAGATGAAAATGCGTTTTGATAAAAAGTCTGTGGCCCCAACACATTCTCACTCCCTGCGTGTCAAAAACAAACGCTTGGTCAGCCACCCTCCACGTCAGACCCCTGACGCCAAAAGTGCCCTTTTTCATTACTTATGTGCGAAAAGGGGTATTTCCCTTTTCTTACTGCAGATCCCAAAGCAGCGTTACACTTCGCATGGAGTTCGCCATGCCCTTTAGTGCCTAAGTCCCGGTACTGGCCGCTTCGGATACAGAGCGCCCTTTTAAACTTGAGGTCGATACCAGCTTGAGTGGAGCTGGAGCAGTTCTTCTACAAGAAGATGAACATGGTATAGATCATCCTGTTATTTTTCTAAAAAGCGTAACAAACATCAACTCCATTACAGTACTATTGAAAAGGAGACTCTTGCCTTGTTACTTGCTTTGCAGCACTTTGAGGTTTATGTAGGCTCAACCTCACAATCTGTTCAAGTATTCACAGAGCACAATCCGTTGGTGTTCCTTTCCCGAATGCGTAACTCAAATCAGCGCCTGATGCGCTGGTCTCTGTTGCTGCAGGATGGGTTTTTGACAAGTTTCTTTAATATACATTGAAGTCTTCAGAAGTTGTCACCTTGGGTAAAAAAGTGTCACAGTTAGACCTCGAGATAGATGCTTGTCTTGCGGACATTTTCTGCTTCTCAAAGGGAGCTGGTAGGTGCTATAGCTTGATGCTCTAGAGATGGAATGTGTGCAATGATGAGATTACATCCAAGTGTAAAGGGGAATGTTTACTTTATAATGAAGGACACCGTGGACTTTCCCGCGTGTATTAAACACCGCCCTCAGCCTCGTGGATTTCCGCATTCCTGAGAAGTCTTTTGGATTTATGTGAACACTACACCGCCCGTTCGAGACCGGACTCATGACATGCAGCCCGACCAAACCCAGACCGTGCCGACACTAATGTGTAAGTGCCATAAGTTGTGCTCTTGGAAAAATCAGCTTTGGTGCACCTGTTTCAGGAACTAGAAAATTGCCACATCAGAGGAGATCTTCAGAAGGCAGGAAGGCATGATTATTTTTAATGCTCTTTTATACAATGACTATTTGTCTGGAGTCTTATTTCCTGATATTTGGACATCTTGCCTCTAAATGGCAAGTTTTAGTGAGTCCAATATTAATTAGAAATTAGCCACTGTTGTGGCAGAGTTTTGATGGTTTTTTTAAACATGGGACATTCTCTTATAGTGAGTGGGTACCCCTTACTGAAATAACAGACTGCCCAGGTCATTGTTCTATAGCAAACTTCACAGTCTTCTCTAACCAAGAACCTAGTGGCTCTGCCAAAAGTAGATTTAAATGTTATGAATTCCCTTAATGGTTGTGGTGCCAAACCATTGAGTATTTTCGATACAGTAATAGCAAAATTTGATTGTTTCCAAAATGCAGCAATGGTGGTACGAAATACATTTTTTGGCAATTTTATTTTCTTTTTTCTTTTATACAATGACTCTATTTGCCTAAAGTTAGTTTCATTTGTAAGAGACAACAGGAGATCATCCTTCTCTGATGGAAACGCTGCAGTGCCTCACCCGGCTCAAGTATCAGTTTTAGTATTGGATTTATTTGGATGTAATTAAATAGTTAGAAGTAAGAAGGCATAAAGGTGGGTGCATGTGAAACATAAAGTTTCACTAATTACATGTTTATTCATACTTGTTCTGTTTCTGACTTAGAAAAGAGGAAGGTGGCCAAGAATGTTTATAGGCTGGTCCTGTCCCGGTTGTCTAGGAGATGCGTCATCACGAACCACCAAGGCGTGTTCTAATACTCATGTGCTACCTCCTGTCTGTCCTCCGTTTGTTAGCCATTTAGCTAACTGACCAAGGACACACGGGAGGTGTCTTGTTGCCTTCTCTCGGTCAAACATTTCCCAGGATACAGTGCGGTATTTTCAAAAGCATGGTGCATCAGTATGGTGCTGGTAGCATCTACTTCAGTGACAAATTTCCAGTTTAAATGTAAACCAACTGGGAAGCAAAGGGCCTGGTAACACTCCCATTCAAATAACCCCACCCCCCGAGAACTTTAACCGAGCCAATCAGCACTGAGCAGCGTATGTCACACAACGCGATGCTCAGTTTCTCATAAACAATGAAGATGGAGTCTGAAGCTGAGTTCGCTGTGGCTCTTTCCTCTGTTCTAAATTATTTGGACACATTTTTAAACCATAACAAGCAGAAATAAGTTTGCGCCATCGACAGACGCCATCTTTGACTACAGCTAATTTCCGCTTTTTTTTTTCTGATTGGTTATTTTTGAGTAGGCTAGTCCCGCCACTCATGGTGCTCTCTGCCTCTGAGTATCCAGACTCTTCCTTTATGTAGAATAGACAGACGACGGATTTGGCACACCAGTCTAACTAATTGTGGCTATTAGTAGCTATAGCAGTTGTCTATGGTTGGTAAGTTGCTTAGTAGTTGCTTACACATTGATTTAACCGTTATATACAAAATTAAGTAAAAGGGTTGTTGTACATCTATACTGGAACTTATATGTATAGAATATAACTTTACCTCACAAGTCTGTTCCATTAAACCGTTTTCTTTGACCAAGGAAGGGCAGTGTCCTCTTAAGCAATCTACCATTGCACTGCCTTGGAAGGCCAGGCGTCTTGACATTGAGAAACTTTTACACTCTTGATGTATAAAAATTACACATTGTCAAAATAGGTTTCCATTAAATTGTATCTCCTAAATTAGATTAATCTACCCCTGTTCACTCTACTTGGATTTTTTTTCAAAATCAATTCTACTGCTTCTGAATTGTACTTGGTGTGATCGATTAGAAATGGTAAAAGGCCTGTATTTGATCTAGCAACTTCTAGTTGAGTTCTAGAATCCCTCAAGGCGCTTTACAACGCAATCAGTCACATTCCTGGTTGAAAAGCTGTGATGTAGGTAACCTATCACACTAAGTAGTGCACCCATTTCTTTGCATTTCACACAGAAACAAATGACTTAAAATAAACTGGTTTGCTATCTGCTCACTATTTCACAGCAGGTTTGTGCTCTCAGTGCTCTGACTCCACATGTGGTGAACATTAAGATTTTAGAGGACGACATTGTCGTGTGTGGCGTCTCTTTGCTTTGATTTTCTTTTCACCTTCGAATACGCAGCACTTCCCAAAAACACTTAAATCAATATTTGGGGTTTCTTAGTGGTTATTTTTTCAGGCTTTCGCTGCAGATTCACCCATCAGCTCGGTGAGCCTTTTGGACGAAAGAGACAGACTGAAAGTCAGATAAGGGATTTATTTTGGTGTCTTTTTATTTACACACTTTATACTCAACTTTTCTGCATTTACATGAAAATGAGTAGCATGAGAAAACAACGTAAATATTTTTTTCTCATTTGGTGAGTCAGATTTTCTCTTCTAAAGCCTGCTGCTGGAGCTGGAATAAATAACATTAATCTACTTGGAACATGTCTTCTTTTGGTTTAATGCTATAAAAAAGCTTTTCTTTGTCATTTAAACATTGTGTGACCATTGTTGTTTTCTTCCGTATCCTGTGTGTTGTTCTTTATTTCATTCCAAGAACATACATGTTGTTTCATTGATCTGATCAGCTTCAATGTTCCTGCTGTCTGCTTCATGGATTTGTTTTGCTGTTGCAGCACAAGAATGGTCTGTTTTGCTCTTGTGGTTTCATAGCAACTGCCAAAATGCTTCATCAGATCAGTTCTGGTCCTTTTATCTGCTTAACCTTTGCACATCTAGATTTGCGTTAAAACTGAGAGTCTGCACTTTAGGAGTGTGTTTTATTGATTGATTAGACAGCAGCTATCCACAAAAGAAACTGAATACTTATGCAGCAGTAAAAGCTCCCCCAGTCAAATACGGAGTTTCAATCAATTCTTGTTTCACTTAAAAATTATTAAAATGCTTTAGGAAGCTACGAGAAACAATGTAAGGGACATTTATGAAATGTTTGGTCTGAGAGTTTTTCTTTGCACATTGTTTTGACAGTGCAGTATTTCACACAAGTGAAGTAAATTGGTATAGGCTGAGTTGTATTCAGTAATGTCAATGACACACTTTTAATAATGACATGTTAGAGATCTTGAAGCCACCAGCAGCCCTTTGTGATAATGATTATTTTAAAGACACATTACTGAACTTTGTGGATATATGCTCTCTGTCGCGCTCTCAAGGCTTGCTGCGTAACGTCACTAACGTAAAATTAAATCTCTCTGTCGAGCATAAGAGGCATGTTTATTGGCTGTTTCCCAACTGCCCAAACAAACACATTAAGCGACGTTTCAGCATTGAATAAAGTTTTATCAGGACAACTTCATGCCCAACCAAACACAACAACCCCGGTGAAATAATTTATTAATTCAAATCAATTCAAGTTTATTTATATAGCACCAAATCATGACAAGAGTCGTCTCAAGGCACAAAACGTTTCCTGTATAAGGAACCCAGCAAATTGCATCAAGTCACTGACTAGTGTCAATGACTTTACAGCAATCCTCATACATTTAGCGACAGTGGAGAGGAAAACTCCCTTTTAACAGGAAGAAACCTCCTGACGATCCTGGCTCAGTATAAGCAGCCATCCGCCACGACTCACTGGGGATCGAGAAGACAGAGCAGGCACACGCATACACCAACACCAGCCCACCCACTCAGACACACATCCACACACACAACATATACACCAAGTAGTGTTTCTATGGTTACATTGTGATTTCTTAGTAAATATTCTATTTGGTGAGAGATAAACTTTATTGTATTTATCCTAGTGAATCTATAATTAAACTCCTTCCAGGAATCCAACATATATCCCACCGGGTGTGTCCCCTGTGGACATGTGGGAGCCCCCTGCTCCGTTCTCATTGTTGAAAAAATCTTATCGATCGCATTGAGAACGGAGCAGGTCTAAGCTTGACTGTATCACTTTTAGCATGGTTCTATTAAATTCAATTTTATTTATATAGCGCCAAATCATGACAAGAGTCGTCTCACGGCACTTCACATAATAAACATTCCAATTCAGGTACCCTTGTTCACTCTACTTGGATTTTTTTTTTCTAAATTAATTCTACTGCTTCTGAATTGTACTTGGTGTGATCGCTTTTGAACTGGTGAAACACAATGGCAGAAGTTTAACATGAAAGAAAACACAAAACAAACAGTTTAGGTCTGTGGCTGATAAGATTTTTATTTTAAGGGTAAACAACCTAAACACCTTCTTTAATTATAGATAAACAGAAAAATACCAGGGTTTTGATAAAAGCAAGATCCTGGAATCTTCCAGAATGACCCTTGAGAAGATTTTACGAGCATTCAAACCTTGTGGGAGAGCCAGGTCTTGTCAGGTTGACATGGACCAGACCAAGTCCTGATAATGTCCGCCTTTTCGATTGCTTAAGGAGGGAAACAAACAAGTCACTTGGTAAAATGTACGTTCCTGGGAAAAGATGTAGGAGTTAGCCAGATGTTCGAAAATGGTCTGTTGGAATTTATATGATTGTAGGTCAGTTTCCAATTCCCCCTTTTTTCTGCTAAGTGTGAAAGAAACCTTTGTGTGAAAATGTTATTGTTCTTTTCCGTGTAAATCCAAACAAAGTTAACCTGAGGATACAAAATATGGATTTCCGCTACACTTTGGACCTACAAATGTCTAGTTTCAAACTATCAGACGCCTCAGTGTTAATTGTGAAACATAACTGTTTTGCTTTAGCTACATTTTTTGTCACATGGCCCACTTATTAAATCCTATGTTCTCACAAAGGGAGATTCCCACAAAATAAAGTCATAGACACATGATTAATAGGATTTAAATGTGATTTTATACAAGTTGGCAAATTGATTTAACAATGTACACGTAGCTTCTGTCAAATGGACAGTTTTAATGCAACAAATCCACAAAGACAGGTTAAGTCTAAGTCATTGTCTCTATTCCTTTGAACCCACAAACACCATAAAAAGCAACAAACCAGCTTACAGAAATGTGCAAACATCAGCATCAGCAGTTGTTTGTTTTACTCTAAAGAACAATTTCACATCATAATAAAAACACTGATTTAATACAAGGAGCATCAAGAGTCATAAAGATAAAAACACTTAGGTTATTCACAGTCACATCAAACATTGTTTAATTTAATTTATTTCTTTTTCTTCTTCTTACCAAATCTTACTGCACTACATAAACAACAGCTATCACTGTGCAACATGAATACATTATAAAATTTAAAAGATAAATTTGTTGTGGATTTGAATCAGTTTTAGTTTTAAGATAAATTTTACTGACCTTGTACATTGTTGTAAATTCACTGCAAACCACATCTGGCCTTGAAACATTCAAATGGAGTATTAGGATTACTTTCATCAACAACCTGCTATAGGAGGATCTTTTGTGACGTCATTGTTTATGTTTCTCACATTGCATCATGGGACCTGGGTGGCAAGAAACAACAATTTGGTTGTTTAGCATGTTAGGAGGAGGATTTGGCGAAGCAGATGGATCATTCTTGCTGTGTGGTTGATAGTTCGACCCGTGGGAGGCTTGATAAAAAGTTTTATTGGAATTTACTCCAGAAATGACTGTGAAATACGAAAGAGTTAGCAGGAAGCGAACCAGACTCTCGGAAGAAAGCTTGGATTCAGTTTGTGAGGCTCATTTAGTTCATGGTAAGTCCTTGTGACTACGTATTTGTTAATTAGAGAAGATGTTTTTAAAAACATTCATCTTCGTGTATTTTTAAATCAACAGTTATTCTCGTTCTGATTCAGATGTCTCAACCCGTGATCATAATAATAATAAACAAATAAATAAATTAATACTGATTAATGAAGACTTACCCAGCTTTGCAGTAGCTGTGAGGAATTATCCGTTTTCTTTGGCCATCACTCACAGATGATGTAAACAACACGGTGGCTCTGCTCGTCAAAGCTAACTACTTCTATTAGCATGACCACGGTTTCTGTTTTCAGACGAGATCGGCTCAACTTTCCTCAAAACAAAATCGTCGTAGGCCTCCAGACGTTTGAAAGTCTTTAATGTTTCATGAGTGATTGGTCCAGGGCTTTCTGTTGAATAGGAATAAATGTCTCCCCAGCAGATTTGTGAAAAAACACCGGCAAATCGGGCCGATGTTTTCTGTCATCCCAGAGCTCATATGGGCTTTTAACACAGGTGTGACCGACCAAGCAGAGGTGGAAAGTGTACTAAAATGTCCTACTTAAGTACGAGTACCAATACTTTGATAATTTTTTACTCAAGTACAAGTAAAAGTACTTGCCTAAATTTTTACTCAAGTAAGAGTAAAAAGTATCATAAATAAAATGTACTCAAAGTAAAAGTTACTTAGTTACATTTTTGTCGGCATAAAGATAGTTACATCAGTGCAAAACCACAACACC
>SSNQ01034346.1:466623-476675 GCA_006942095.1 Nothobranchius kuhntae
CTTTGTCTTTCAAGTTTTTGAATCAGTTCTTTGCTCTACTTCATTAACAAGAAAATTTGTTTTCTCAGGATCAAGAGAACTGAGGACACCATCTCCTCATTTTCTTATTTAGTATTTATAATCCTATATTTCCCCATGGAGGACATGTGTTACTGTCCACTATAGTGGACAGATAACTATTTATAATAACAGTATTGTTCTAATATAGGATTATGCCCATGAAAATTGTTATTTATTTAGCATGGTGAGCTTCGCCGTAATGAGATATCTGGGCAGGTGAACATGATGACCCAACCCACGAAAAAATCTGGTAGGCATCCAGACTTTTTTTTATTTACATCAGCTCCAGTCAAAGCTGTTTATCACAGAATGTTATAAATCCAGTTGGACGAATTCTGGCAAAGTTGGCAACATGTTTACATCGGTGAGCCGCTGTAGGGAGAATGTAAGCTAATGTTCGTAAGCTAGCCAACGATTAACTCATTAACTGCCAGCCGTTTTCTGATCAGAAAGCTCCTGAGTGCCATCATTTTTGAGCATTTTTACTGTTTTTTGAAGAGTCACAGAATATTGTTCTCAAGTAAAAACGGTTTGTCATTGAACTTGGATTTTTAAAGCTTATCAGATTGAGTTAAACGTTAGTTTGGAACAATAACATTTAAATTCAACAACTTCAGATGAATTTTGTGTTTGAGTGTATGTATGCATTTTTTAACAACGTTGTATCCAGACAGTATGTTGTTGATCTAACTGTGCAAAGTGGCTGCTGTTGACAGAAGATGGATGCACGGGCTCAGAATAAGCCAACCCTTGTCAACATAAAAGGTCATGTTGAACAGAGTGCGCCTCCCTCATAGCTGCTTTTGACATGGGAAAGTTGTCTTGTCTTTCATCCTCCCCTCTCCATCCTCTGTCTCAGTTTCCACGACAATGGCTCCGTTGCTAAGCGGCACATCGCTCAGGGTGCTGCGAAGCGTCACCCGGGTCACACTGAATGAGTGCTTTCTTGGGGTGATGTGGTGTTGCCGATGGCACATTACTTCCTTGAACATTTCTCTAAAGCGTGTGGACATGAGGTTGTAAAGGATGGGGTTGACTGCTGAGCTGAGGTAGAAAAACACACCAGAGATGATGTGCACATATTCAAAGATCTCCAGATGGCTGTCTGTCCAGTCGCTGATAAAACTCCACATGAGGCGGTCGGTGTGAAACGGGGCCCAGCAGATCCCAAAAGCCACCACAAGAACAACTGGAAAACAGCAACAAACGTGGTGACGACTCTAAATAATGTTGCTGGCATCTGAGTATCTGATCTCACTAAACTATATCTGGAGAGTCGTTTTTTATGATGATGTAATGAGCTTTTATTTCCCTGAACCCTAAGCTTTTAATGGAATCTTGTACACTAATGTGGCTTTTATAACACAGATGTAGGTCCCAGTGCTCCTTTTAGACCCTCATGTGGTTTTAAAGCCTTTCACAAAAGAGCTTGACAAACGGATTAATCAACAGTTAAAAAACACCACAAACCAAAAGTTAACATGGAGAAAACATGACTACAGAATTCTATCCTTCACCTTCACTTTTTATAACTCTAGTTTGACAGTTTATTGTCCAGTTTCATCCAATTTAGAAGATACTGCACATTTTGGGGCGTGTGTGTGTGTGTGTGTGTGTGTGTGTGTGTGTGTGTGTGTGTGTTGGGGTGGGGGGTAACATACTGCCCTTAAATAAATGACCTTTGCACCACCCTGTCCTTTGTAAGAATGAAAGCCAAAGTCGTTACTATGGTGTGCTCCTTTAATACACTTTAGTTTCAAAAGCCTACTTTTCATGAAGTTACAGTTATTCAAAGAAGCCACAAATGAGCCTGACTGAGGTCTGTTTTCATAAAACATGGATGAGAAACTGGGTACTACATTTGGCAGGATGCTTTTGGAGGTTAATATGCTGTTAATTTGGACTGTAATGGGGTTTAATGAGCTAGAAGATCTTGAGTGCGGAACTAGAGATGTTTCAGTTCTTAGCGGGAGCAGATTGCTAAATGACATGATTTATAACAAACATTGCTTTAATGAATATACGTTGAAGAGTTAAGTTCATTCTAAAAGTCACCAAAATCATAATTTCTTGAGAAATTTTCTACAAACTGTCTTGATTAATTGAGTTTTATTCTTTGATTTCATGAAGGTAATATTCACAGATTTTCCTCATGCAAAATGGCTCAAGCATCATTAAAAGTTGAAATTACTGTCAATATTAAAGAATCAAGCCATCAGTTATAGAGTTCATTTAGAAGATTAACAACTAAATTCTAAAGCAAAAGTTCTGTTTGGCATTTGACCTGGCTTAATTTTTGCATCAGAAAGTTATTTAGACTGTTTAATGAGACCAATCTTGTGTTTCTTTTGCACTGAAAGAGCTGCAATGACTTGCTGAAGGTTTTCAAACACAGTTTTCATAACTACAGATGGCAATGTGTTGAACCCTCTGATGGAAAAGTCATTTAGTTTAAACATTAACAATGAAGTATTCACTAGAACTTCTACAAAAGTTGTGAGATTTAGATTGTACCTTTCTAACAGAAGTTAGTGTCTGAATACTAAATCATGTCAGATTCTAACAATCTGTTCTGTGGGGTACCTCAGGGCTCTGTTTTGGGTCCTCTCCTGTTTTTACTATTTATAGACCCTCTCGGAAAGATAATTGATGGTTTTTGTAATGTCTCTTATCACCTATATGCAGATATTCAACTGTGCTGCTAGGTTCTATAAACTGTACTATTATAAAAAATGCTGCATTTTCTTGCCTTGTCTTATTTTTTGACCAATCAATGTCTAGAAGGCCACTCTAACACGTTTTTTATAATTTGAGAAATATCTCCAAACTGTGAAGGTTGGTGTCAAAACATGAACTTGAAATAGTTATCCATGCCTTTATCTGCTCTCATATAGATTACTGTAATGCACTTTTCACATGTTTTAACAAAATGCCCTTGATCGCCTCCAGTTGGCCCAGAACTCTGCAGCAAGGCTCCTAACAGGAACAAACTTAAGCGCTCACATCACTCCTATTCTAATGCCTTGGCACTGGTTACCCATTAACTTTAGAGTTCATTTTAGAATCCTGACCATAACTTTCAGGGCTCTACATGGTCAAGCTCCTCCCTATATTACTGAACTGTTAAAGCCTTATGCTCCACAAACCTGAACCTTCTAGAAGTTCCAAAGACCAGATACAAAAGTCAACGTGATTGCTCCTTCCAGACTGTTGCACCCCGACTCTGGAATGATCTTCCTTTATCCTTACATAGCATTGACAATCTGGATACCTTCAAAAAACAGCTGAAGACCCTTTTATTTAAAGCTGCTTTTAACAAAATTTTTTGTGGTTTTCTCTTTTTTTAAAAGTCAGATTAACTTCCATTTGTTTGATGATACTTAAGATAATTTTACAATTTCATGATTATTTTTTTCTGATGTGAATATCTTTTCTGATATTTCCTGTTTTGTCTTTTAGAATATTATTTGATGACTTTCTGATTCGTTTTGTTGAGAAGTACTTTGTGATTCTCGTTCTGTGATGAGTGCTATATAAAATTTACTTACTTAATAGATTTGAGTTGATTTATGCAAAAGAGTTAATTAGACTCAGCCATGATCTGACTAACTGAGGTTGCTCTTCCCTATTTCTACTGCAGGTAGAATCAGCTGACACAAAATGTGAAAGAAACAGAACAGTTTCCATGATTTTAATTTTGTAGGCATGTTATTCATACTCACACAACATCTTTGTGACCTGCCGCCGACGTGCCTTCTGCTGCTGCGTGCGGATATTACAGAAACTGTCCTTTCCAAACCCAGACTTGGCCTCTAGTGCCTGCCTCATCTTTTCACGCTTAAGTTGCACCCCGATCAGCATGTAGAGAACACTGATAGTGGCCATGGGAAGGATAAAAAACAAAAAGGTGGTCAGCTGGATGGTCAGGTTGTACATCCATCGTGGCTTCACCAGCGTGCAGATGGCTGAGTCTGGGATCTCCTGGTTGACGACTCCAGCAGGGCCAGTGGAGCGAACATGAATGATCAGGACTCCATGCAAACTTGTGTTAGGCACCGCGCACAACACTGACACACACCACACGGTCAGGATGACCCGTTTGGCATGGGTCCGAGTCACGACGTACTTTGCACGAAGTGGGTGCACCACAGCAATGTAACGCTCGATGCTCAGTGCAGTAACGTTGAGGATTGACGCCAAGCAGACCGTCTCGAATAAGAAGGTTTTGAAGTAGCAGCCTCCCTTTCCCAAGAGAAAGGGATAGTTCTGCCACAGTTCATACAGCTCCAGTGGCATGCCAAGCAGCAGCACCAGCAGGTCTGACACTGCCAAGCTGAACAAGTAGTAGTTCGTTGGCGTCCACATGACCTTGTTGCGTACGATGACTGTACACGTCAGCACATTCCCCACGACGCCAACCAAGAAGATGACCAGATAGACGAGGCAGACGGGGAGGAACACGGGTGATCGGCGGGGTCCCAGATACTTTTCTAGGTATCCTTCCTCTGTCAGACATGCATCAAGTAGATTTCCGTTCATGCCAGAAGTCATGTTGACACAGATTTCCTCTGGAGGACAATGCCACTCTTCTTTCCCAGCTATTAGATCGAAAGAGCAGTTGTTGACAGACATCCCGAGGGAGTGGTTTGGGTCAGGATCTGGGGGAAAAAAGAAATTACATGCCATCACCAGCACTTTTTTTTATAAATCATAGAAACAAAGAGCCTGTCTGTAAGAAATGTTTTCAGGTATTACAAAAAAGATCAAGTATTAGGTGCACTTTTAACGATTTAGAAAATCCCAACAAAAGCATGTTACTTTAATGAGGTATTAAATAAAGCTGATGTATTTCTTCATTCTCCAGTGAGTGTTGGGTATTTTTTAAATCCTGAAACTTAACCCTGAAATGAACCCTGAAATGAAACCACACATGAGAGGAAGTCAGTAGGTTTTTAATGCTGTGAGGAGACAGCGGAGAGCAACCAGCCAAAAGCCTGTCCCAGGCCTCTGTCCGATTTACTCTGGCCTCCCTCTGCACCACAGCTTGGTTTTATTGAAACACAGGCAGACAGAGACAAAGGACCATACATCACTGTCACACTTAACCAATAAACACTGTTGCTTCTATCTAAGGCGGGACCTTCTAAAAAGGAAGTCTCAAGTCACAGGGGTGACCCATTCAGCCTGCTAGCTTTTCCTGTTGCCAAGCAGAGCCCTCCCAAAAGAAGTCTTACTATGACTGACAGCCAGAAACTCAGTAACCAGGGATACCTGTTAAGGTTGGTTTATGCTTGACGCGTCCACAAGGCTCGCACGGCAAAATTGCGTTATTTTAACAACCACGCCCCTCCACCGCGCCTCCGCACGGCCCAAACTTTGCACACCTAGGAAATTTTCTAACCACGCGGACGGTCGAACGCAGAAAAACATGGCGGACTGGCACGAACTAGTGATGGCAGAGGTTCGTAAACACAGACATTTGTATGATTCAGCTCTCAAAGATCACCGTGATCAACATGTTGTTAATAATTCTTGGAGAGAAATAGCTCGCACTGTCGGAAAAGACGAGGACACTGTTAAACAATGCTGGAATGCCGTGTTGTAAACAACAGTAATTTTTACTTCTACTATGGTGTAGTGTTGGATGCATGCTGTAGAGCTCCATGCTGCTCCGTTCAGTTTGGGAGAATATTGGGTCACCGCAGAGACAAGCCTCATGAACCATAAACGCTGCAAGTTGTGAAGCGCATTTCATCCGCGAGCCGCATCACCAAGCGGAATGTAAATGCGTCAAGCATAAACCAAGCTTTAGGCAGGCTACTCTCCAACCCCCATGCAGACAAACATCAGGGCTTATCAGTCGTATTCCACAGCTATGAGGAAAGGAGAAAGAACTCTGTGGATTTCTTATTAACATATGATTACTGAAAGAGGAACATTTAAGACAGTAATACATTAAAATATCTAACAGTGAGCACAGAGAGAAAATAATGAATAATTAAAAATGAATGCAACAATACTCTTCGGATGCATCTTTAACACGCCTGGTTGGAAACAAAGTCTGGCTGCTGATTACAAAAACTGCTTTTGCAATTAAGAATTTAACACAGATAAATGTACATGTCCCATCATTAATTAAGGCATGAGCTGATCTGCATTTTGAAGTTGGTCTTTATCATGCATCGTTCTTTGAAATACACCATAGTTGTACTAGATCAGCCTCTGCTGCTGCTTTCTCTACTGAAGTTTGAGCTCATTTCTGTGATGACTGAGTTAACTTGAAAAGTATTCTGTTGTTAGAAAGCCTTGTGCTCCGTTGATCTAAGATATGCTGAATTAGATCAAAAGCAATTTGCACAGAAATTTGATCAGAGACTGATTCCAGTCGTTGAGGTGAGAGACAGATAGGTAATTGGTTTAGGAGAGCAGAGCCTAATAAGTAAATAAATAAATCAACCAACAGAAAATGGCATTTTCTACATATTTTCTACCTTTTTGTAGTTTGAAAATAGATCTACAACTTTTTTGTTCTAGCCGGACCTCATCACCCTCTTCTCCCTGCGTTCACAGCCATATGACAAAATCTCACCCAAGCAGTGGGTGAGATCAACCTGACTGTGTTCAATTCTCCCAAAAACAGTCACCTTGCATCTTCTCACCAACCGCACAGGTCCATGATTACCAGGAGATCTGGTACATCACTATCATTCTGTTGTGTGCTTCTCTGAATAAACTTGACTCACAGGATGAATAGCTATTCATCTGTCATGCAGAGCTATTTCTGAAGAGCCACATGCTTTTTCTCAAACAGATATTTTCTTCACAAGAGCTGAATCAAATTGTCAAAGAGCTGGTTCAAGCTTTCAGCACCTCATCACCAATTTCTGTGATTCTTAATAACAAAGATCTACAAGATAGATGAAGCCCACATTATGGGTGCTCCCTATGACCATGTTGCTATTCCTGGACATGTACCATAATATAAAATACCGCTAGATAGAGATCTACACGTAGGCATGCTTAGATTTTCTTGGAACTGTTTCTTTAATGGTGGAAGCTCTTGAAGGTTTCTGAACAAGCACACTCCTAAAGGATGAACTGACTTTCTACTTGTTTCCACCACATGCTAAAGTGCTTTATAGATTAGTGGGTGGGGCATGGAAGAATTAGTGACCGTGTTGGGCCTCTTCTGGAACCTGGATAGAGAGGTGTTAAAAGCCAGAGGCATTTCCATTGCTATAGACCGTGATAGCTCAATAGTGGTTTTGTGATGGATTAACGCCAGCATGGCTCCCGTGCACACCTGCTTATTATTGGCAGTTGAGAATTTGTAGCTGGACTTCATGCCATGCCTGCAAGATCACATCATTACTGTCATGCTAAGGTGCATGGTAGGATCTTCGAGCATGTAGCTGCATCTTGATGTGGCCTGAGAGACTTATGCAAGGACAGGGCCCTAGCTGTGTTGAGCTTGTGCGTTTGTGTGCTAGGATCATCATGGGAACTTGCTGTTATTTCCTATGTGAGCCTAGTATAGGAAAGGGTACATGAGGATTTCTAATACTTCTTTTCTCAGTTGGAGATTCAACCTATTTGCCTCAAAAGTCAGACTTGAGAGATTACTTTTATCTGAGTGTGTTGCATTTGCAATTCTGTGAACCTCTGTGAAACAGGGGGCTTCGTGTTTTCATGAATGAAATGAAAGGGCTGTATTTCTGTTTGTAGAGAACAAGACTGGAATAAAGTCATTCTACAAACTGTAGCTAAGACAAGGAGGCGTATATATCTTTATCCACAGCAGCCAACTGACTTTTCACCAAGTTGTGGATCTTTAACAACGATATTCGTATTCTACTCACCACAAAATGAGTGATTTAACGGCAGGAACATGTATAGACACAGCAATTATTTAGTCTTTACAATACTGCAAAATTCACACAGTTTTTCAGAGCAGCAACGCAGCTTTTTGAGAACGAGGTCTCCTTTCCCTCTTCCTCAGCTCCTCTACTCACACATAACAGTTTTATTTCAAGTGAATTGATTGAATAACAATTTTAAACCATTCTGCACAAAAGCTTTATATTCTGTACATTTCTGGTCATTTCTCTAATGAAAGTAATTTGTTTTTCAGTAAGTGTGAATAAATACAAAAAAAATAACGTATACAGACTAGATTCCCTAGTCGTATAGATCTGATCCTAAAATGAACTAAAAGAAGACATTTATGAAAGTTCATTATCTGTGAGAAGGATGCATAATAAAGTATTTTAATAAAATATTTCTTGCTAATTGATTTTCTTTGTGCCCTGCGATGGACTGGCTCTCTGTCCAGGGTGTACCCCGCCTATTTGCCCGTTGACTGCTGGAGATAGGTTCAAGTGTTACTATTTTTTCAAGCGTGCTTGATTATCTACCTTGACTCCAGCCACACATGAAGGATTGTTGGTAAATCTAAAACAAATACTCAGAAATAATATTTCCATGCATTTTTTATTTGTCTCTGACGTCGTTCCTCTTTCCAGCCGTGGCCTTATCATTATGTTGCATCAGGACACTGTGCTTGTTGACGAACACCTTCAGTATTCACAAAGAAGCTGCTTGAGACTCAGTGGTATGGCACGCTGTCAGTGCACGGTACTGTGCACTGACTCTGCATTACAATGAACTCCTACCATCCTCGGTGACTGTAAGGTGTTGTGACTTTTTGGACATAAATTGGTTCCTGGTTGAGGAGCATTTTCATGCTGTCGTCTTTGAGGTCCATCAAGCCGTTGCATTTGCACATCAGGTTGAGAAGAGACTCGAAAATATCTATTAAGTGTTATTGCATTAGCAATTTATTCATGTAAAAAACTCAAAGGGAGGCTGTTGGGATTCTGACGAACACAACATTTAACTCTGGACCCAAGGCCTGTGGAGGGACTGATGTGTTTGTGTGTAGCACAAATACGTATCCCATGTGATGAATCTTGTTTTTCATTTAATCTAGAATATCAATGTTTTCAGGTTACTTGTTAAATTCAGCACCATTCGCACCAACACCCATCCTGAAATAATTGGCCTCTAAAAATCAGGCAAAAAGAAATAATACAAATGTTTCCAATATATGAAAGAAAAAAAAGACCACTAGATAAAACCAGCTTCCATTCAAAATGTAAAAAATAATCAGTTTAAGTTTAGGAAAGCAGATGTATAATGACTCTTCTGCCCTTTTCTTTTTTAGTGGCTGCAATCTGTTTCTTTAGCACATTTCTATTTTACTCCATCTGTCATTACCATCTTGAATAAGGAAGTGGTGAAACTGTGTGTGTGTGTTAAGTACATGTAGACAGGTGTGTGTGTGTGCGCTTTATTGATGTATTTTAGGGGATGTCACAGATTAGCTGAAGTAGAGTTTCCATCTGGTGTAAATGAAGTTTTTATTCTTATTAAATCACTTGCTTTGTGCTTTGAGGTTATCGTCTTTCTCCATCTCACTGGGTGAAAAGACTCAATATGTCCACAATAGTTATGACCGATATTGTTTACTTCCCCAAAATAACGCATACAAGGACAAAGGAGACAATTGTCTTCAATCTTTCATACAACAAGGTGTAAAATCTCTCTCCTTCCACTTTTACGTTCTTCTCTACCATTTCACACTCATGCTTTCTCCTGTTGCTACGTCACTCTCATGCTGAATATCTAGATTTATATTTGATGTAGATAATTAGGTTGTTTTTTTACAAAAAGAAAACCCCATATTGTTTTATAATTTCATAAGTTGTGATACGTAGTTGATGCATTGCACAAAGAAGTAGCCTGGTGATACACCATGTTGTAAAATCCATAGCTTTTCTTTCAAAACTAAAGATAATTTCTATTCTCACTTAAGAGTCAAATACAAATCAGATGTTGATACAATAAAAACATAAAGACCTTATTAACCTTAAGCTGGGAGATCCTGAAGACATTTCCACAGAAAACAAACTTCTTCCATTTTTCCTTTCTTT
>SSNQ01034346.1:501464-516861 GCA_006942095.1 Nothobranchius kuhntae
GTAAAGCAATATACATTATATACTGTATCAAAATATATAGAATCAAATATACAAAAAATAACTGAATATTAAGAATATATGAACATAATATATAATAAATATTCTAAATAGCAAAAATATTTCACACATAACTAACTAAAGATAATCACTACAGCATTGCACTTAGAACAGAAAACACAAACTAAAATTAAAACCTAACCTTGATGCAACGTCATCAATAATGTCATCATATGAAATCTGCTCCCCTACTGAGTGATTGATACTAATCAGAGCCAGGTTAGTGAGCCGCCCCTGAAACATAGTTGACCTCAGATACGACGATCAAGTTTTGAAAAGCTCCTCTCAGCTGGAGCCACAGTGACTGGCAGAGCAGTCCAAAAGTTGGGGTAGATCTCCAATAGATCTTTATCATGATCCATAATATTTTAGAATTGCCTCTGAAATTGTAATTTAAACTGACATAAAAAACTGTAGACTACCAAAAATGCCAACTTTTACAGAACAAATCATGTAAAAAATAATCAGTGCAGCCATCTGCAATAAATAAACAGGATAGTTAGTGGTGACTGGGGAGTTTTCTTCTGCTTGTAGAGTTGTTTTATTTATTATTATGTGAACATGATCAACATGTGTTTGTTGTTGTTCAGGCATGCCACAGGCTGCAGCGAGCATTTAACAAATCCTAGTTTGAATCAGTAAAAAACGATTCAAGGACTTTTTTCGAACCATTTGAATATTCGTTTCAATATTTCAGCCCTATTAGCTCTGTTAGCAATTAGTTGACCGAATTTAACCGTTAAAATCCCAGTTAACTGGTTCAAAAAATTGAAAACATGCATCATGAGAGCTTACATACCTTTATCTTGCTGCTCTTTTTTTCTTTTTATTCATGAATCGGGCACCTGGTGGTTTTAGCCTTTTTATGTTCATCTCTTCTGTTTGGCTCTTGACTCAATAAGTGTCCTTTAGTCAGGACTAAACAATTTGACCTTGATGGGGGGGGGGGGTGACCACAAAATTGTTTTGTTTTTCATTTTTTTATTCGGCCATTTCACACAATTCAGAAACACCTGAAAGAATGATAGGCCTGTGTTTATGATATTATGAATGAAATGTGGAAGAACATCAATATGTGATTGACTTTAGCCATGTTGATACAGTTGATTCAGCCCCTACCCACTAATTTCATTTGGGAAAGACGCAGAGGTGAATTCCCCCGCCGCACCCCTCCCCTTCCTCTTCTTCATACACACACACGGAGCACGTGAACGTTCTCAGTCAGCAGGAGCGCCTGCAGCTGCAGGGGGCGCCAACTTGCTGTTTCCAATCCAGACACTGTGATATGACAAATAATAGAAAACCTAGGTGCGGCGCAGATTTTTTTTTTTTACTCAGCGCTTGTGCGCCCCTTTTGTGTCATGAAAAAATGCCGCCCCGGGCAACTGCCCTGTCTGCCCGTGCCTAAAACCGCTACTGAGCTGCATCAAGAAACCAGATAAAATCACATCAATTAAGTGTGGGGTTCTGCTTAAAATAAACCTAGAAATACTTTTTATACTTAAAAAATAGGCTAAATCATCCAAATATGCTAAATATTAAAACTATGATTAATGAGAACATTTTTAGCAGTTATGCCAAAATACAATAAATAATCTGTTAACCTCATCACCTTTAAAACACGTGGCAAGACATAATTAAACTATGTCACACCTTGATCCCTATTTTTACATCTACCAACAGCTGTTAGACTACTGTTGACAGATCTGTAGGGTACCGCATGTATCACACCTCATGAGTTCCTGCTGTAGGTTTCTGGTTTTAAATTAGCAATTTGTCTGAGCTAGATGGTATAAAAAAGAGTAACAGCTTAGACGACAAGTAGAGGAGATGGACTCATGCATCCATCTTCAGGGTGAAAATGTAAATCAGCACAGCAGCAGCGTGTCTCAGGTTCACATCCTCAGTGGGATTATTACGGTGGCCTTGAGCGAGGCCAGACAAGATTCACGACTCATCACGAGGCTTAAGATTCAGGAAAATTAGAGTAAGAGTTTTTTTTACCTTTGACAGATTGCGGGTACGGCAGTCAGAAGTACCTCGTGCGGCTGTTGACTTATTTACCAGGAGTGACCATTTCGAAGGTTCCTTTAACACCAGAGTTATTATATGAGACAGGCAAGATGGCCGCTAGAATGGATGAGGTACTTCAGAAGGTATGATAGTAAAAAATGTATTCACTTTACATTATCTTAGAAATATCTATGCAATGACACGTTCATATTCCTTCATTTTTCATTTCTGTTCTCCCAGATGGAACACCGTCATCTCGGCGTTCTGCTGAGGGAGGAGTTCGTGTGGAGTCTGTCGAATCTTGTCCTCCTGGAAGCGTACTTAAACGTTTTAGATGGAGATCCCCTCCAGGAGGTTGTGAAGTCGGTCATTCATCATTACAAGGCATTTGTACAACCTAAACGCTCCAGCTTCCGCAAGTGTGAGTTTGACTTTAATTTCATCTCATTTTTAAACTTTCTTTAGATATTTGTTGTTTTTATTTGCATTTATGTACAAACTAGAAAACTGGTCACATAACCAGAGTGGCTAGGATGCAGTTTTATCTTTTTTGTGCTTTTCTCTTTCTTTAAGGCATTAATCATGGCGACTTGAATGACTTAAACATGCTCGTGCAACCTGATGACAACGGCGGCTACAAGATTTCTGGCATCCTTGACTTTGGGGACATGAACAGCGGCTACTACATCCACGAACTCGCTATCGCCCTAACGTACATGATGTTAGAGCATCCTAACCCCATTGAGGTGGGTGGGCCTGTCCTGGCTGGGTTTGAAAGCATCCTCCCACTCAGTGAGGTTGAGAGAGAATGCCTTTACTTGCTGGTACTGTCTCGCTTCTGCCAGAGTTTGGTCATAGCTCGGTATTCTGTGGCGTTGCACCCAGAGAACGCGGAGTACCTGATGATTTCAAGCAAGAAAGGGGTCAAGATTCTCCAGGATCTTTGGGAGCTTGGGAAAGAGCAGGTGGAGAAGGTGTGGTTTACTAGTGCTGCTCAGTTTGATGACAGAAAGTGAGAAATACTTTATATAGGAAAATCTCCAATTTACACAAATAATTCAGTGTGTTTACATGCACTTCTAAATTAATCTAGGTCCATCTAACATAATAGGCTGGGAATCTATAACCTAGCTTACATTTACTTTGGAAAACCAAACTCTCAAATGAAGTATGTACGTCACAATAGGTGTCAACATGTGCACTTTTTGCATTTTTCCAGTTAGCATATAGCAACACAGATAGTAAACAAATGCAGGTGGAGGTGAAGCAGATGGAGTAAAAACAGGATGTGCACAATGGCCAAAGGTATTCACAACAACAACAACGGGGCAGCACAGCTTATTTGGCTAGTACTGTACTGTTTTGTGGTGTTACACATGTAACTTTGTGGCAACGTTATTAGAAGACTTCTTCTGTGGTCTCGTCTCTTCCGAAAGTTACCGGTATCAGCTCGACTGGGCCGTGTAGATGCAGATGAAGTGGGTTTCCTACCGCATCATCTGGATGCTTCAGCATTGTTTTAACCATTTCGCCTTCACTGACTGACGTGTTTACAGGAAAATTGATGCGAGTCCATTAAGGGCAATAGTTCGGTTTTCTGATGCGCACAAAACACACTGATTGTTTTGTCTAAATAAATAGGGGTGTGATATGTTAGATAACTCATGATTCAATTTTGATTCAGGGTCCTTTGACTTCATTATGAAATGATTATCATGATTACCACAATTTTTAATGCATTTTTTTCATCGTTACGGTTTTTTTCTCACGTCATAGATTTTTCATACTTTCATATTACATAATTCAGCACAAATTATTCAAGTTACCATATACCTCTTACTCCACCATCTTCTTCATCTCAGACTGAACATATATCCCAAATACTTTTGCCTGAAATCTACAGGATACATGTCAATAGTGAAAATGAAAGTAAACATGGGCAGTCAGTCTTGCTTTTGTGAACAGTGTCAGCTGAGACAGCAAACACCTTTTGGAGTGGCTCGTGAGAAAACATAAGTAGAGTTGTTTCAATTGGCAAATAAAACAAGTTATGCTCAAGCTAAGATGGCCCCCACTCCCACTTTACACAGCCATCGTGTAATCTTTAGTGAAAAACACATGATCACGTCACATTATCGTCACAGGCTCGCTGGTGCTGCCTTAGCTTTGCAGCAAAGTACTGCCATAGATTTATGAAAAAGGCCGGAGTTGCGGGCACGTTTATTTACTTCTTCCTGGATTGTTGGCTGCTTAGGAGCAACAACCACTGGCTTCTTCTTTTCATCTAACCTGGGACAGAAGCATGAAAGGTGCTGTTGCACGTTGGTTGTGTTGTTTCCTTTAACTTTCCTTTAATCCACCTAAAGAGTACACTTCACACTCAGTGGCTAAAGCCAGAGGTGGAAAGAGTACTAACATTTCCTACTTAAGTACGAGTACCAATACTTTGATAATTTTTTACTCAATTACAAGTAAAAGTACTTGCCTAAATTTTTACTCAAGTAAAAGTAAAAAGTATCGTAAACAAAATGTACTCAAAGTAAAAGTTACTTAGTTACATTTTTTCAGTGTAAGGATGGCTACATCTAAGTAGTGCTAAATCACAACACCAGTTCACAATTCGCTCGTGTGTGTGCGCGCACACACACACACTCAAACACGCACAGCTTGAAGGAGGGGTTTCTATCCAATCAGTGAGAACAGGACGTGCACACTGATTGGACGAGGTTTTTCTAGGATGGTAAGTTTCAATTGTGATTACAATTCTTTATTTTGAGAAAAAAATAATTTTTTAAGATGCCATCAGTATGTGAGGCATCTCAGTGTTCTCATGACAAAACTCTTAACATGAGACTGTGCTCTAATCTGTCACATAATATAACAAGCCAAATGCAGTCAAACATTTCAGATGGACCGTATGACAGCTGTTAACGTTGGCCCTGCCCTACTTTACCTCTACATTACAGTTCCTTTATTCATGTCCATCCTAGAGCTCCTCTCTGACCTTCATGCTTATTTAGAGCAGCTGATTTTTAAAGTTAGCAGAGTTCATCCTTGGTGGTGGGTTCACTCACTCATTTAACCATTCACCATTGAAATCAGTTTATTCATTCCAATCGTCCTAAATAATCCTCCAATCATCCAACTAGAATCCTTAAGGGTCCCGTAATGTCCTTCCTGTCAGAATAGGCCTTGGGAGCCCAGGTGTTACTAGAACTAATGGTGTCTCCTCACCAGCGTGAGCCTCCAAACTGTGAAGGTTGGTCTCCAAACATGAACTTTAAATTCATGCATTCATCTCCTCTTGTAACACTTTAACATGTTTTAAAAGGCTTGTATCATGATATGCTACACCTCCCAGACCAAAGATAAGATAAAACATTATCGTAGAAACTATTAAGACGTCATTATTTATGAAATATGTTATTTTCCTGAGCCATTTCTGCAGCCAAGATATAAGATGCATGGATTTGATGAAACCACGCTGTCTCATGCAGTCCTATATGTGTAACACACACACACATGCACGCTCGCGCGCACACACACACACACTGCAGCATGTTAGAATCATTTCAATGACTAATTTAACTACATTGAAATGCTTTTGTAATAATTTAATCTCTTATTCTGGAGTAAAATAAAGAAACAAGCTAAATCATCACATATCTGTGCCATCAAGGAGCAACTTCTGAGTTCAAACACAGGGATGGAGCACAATGTTTACACCTGAACAGTATCAGGATGTTTTAACTCACAGAGGCCTGCAGGTCTTCTGTTGTATGAGCAAAGCGCTGAGAATCCGCTTGTTGTGAGCGCTGAACATTATTTTGCCGCTGCCGTGCGGAGCGGTAGACAAACATAATTCAAACACGGAACCGAGTACGGCTACCGAACCGAGCAGAATTCTGATGATGTCACACAGGTGCGCGAAGGTGTGGGATCCAACCCACAGGAGAGGAGGGAGAGAGGAGGTAAACAGCGAGTTGAGGAACTGAACTGATGTCTTTGAGCAAAAGTGTACACCCCCCCCCCCCGTTAGACACGGCTCTCATGCAGGTGTCTCTTTCCGTTGCGACGCTGCTACATGTAACATTTTTAATTTATTAAGCCTATAATTTATTTTTACTCGGTAACGGATATGGTTTAAAATGTAGCGAATTACAATTCTTTTTTAAAAATGCACTCAAGTAAAAGTAAAAGTAGAGCTTTTAAAAACGACTTAGAAAGTATAAATATACAAAAAAGCTACTCAATTACAGTAACATGAGTAAATGTAATTCGTTACTTTCCACCTCTGGCTAAAGCCAATAGATAAGCTTCTGCCATTGCAGTTTGTTTGTCCGTCCCTTAAAATGTCCGAGCGGCAGGTGTAACATTTATGTTCCTGCCACGCTTTGCGCCTGTTTTGGGGCATTTATTTATAATTGTTTATGAATGTCTACAAATTGATGTAGAATCAGCATGTGTCACGCAGCAATACATCAATGAAATGGTGTATCGGCACACCACTACTTGTGTTTTCTCAGTTTAATTTTTACATTTAGACACTTTAAATTAGGAATTAATTATTGTGCCTTAAAGGTGTGGAATATTGAAAAAAGATTTCTAAAATCTTATTTTTGATTATAATCAGTAACTCTGAGTTTTTCATGTAGGCTAAACATGAAAATAGTCTCCTACACCTATCTCTTGCATTAGCTTGTAATAGAAGACAGATGTAAAACTCTAAAATTTGAAAATCCTGACAGACCTACATCACACTGTCACTTAACATTCATGGACTCACCCATCTTGACTCACGACGGGGAAGCTGTTGTTGGTTTAGTGTCCAGGAAACAGCAGAGAACATCTCAGCTACTAGAAGCTAATTATTAGCATTAGCAACTTCAACACATGGCAGAGCTCTTCCAGGCTTGTGTTATTTGTGGAGATAAAATACCAGCATTGCAATTCAGTGGTAGAGTTGTGTTGCTGTTATCCAATCAGAGGCGATGTTCAAATATCAGGAAATAAGACTCCAAAACTGGCTCACCTGTGATGTGGCTCACTTCTAATTCCTGGAAATTGTGCACCAGTGTTTTTTGCACTGTTATCCAAGATGGTGCCAGTGTTGCCGGCTTGCCGTCTGTCAGCTCCTCTACCGTTTTGTATTTTAATTGTTTTTAGCCTATGTGTTACAACCCGCTCACCCGAGATTGGTGCTAGATCATCATACGCTATTTAAAATAGGTTTTTCCGTTGGATTTTTACCATCTGAAGCTGTTGAGCACCGGAATACTTCCTCCCCCCTCTACCTGGATGGCCTTTCGGTGTGCTGGGAAACACCGCTGTTTACGTACTCTGCTAGGAGGAAACGTAGGAGGAGAGGCTGTTGTGGTGGGTGACTCGTCAAGCTGAAAGCATTGAAGCTTGCCTTTTCTAGTGGTTCATGAGTAGTCTTGTGTTGGTCCACTCGGTTCCTTCAACACATGGCAGAGCTCTTCCAGGCTTGTGTTATTTGTGGAGATAAAATATCAGCATTGCAATTCAGTGGTCCGTGGCGTGTGGTGGATCCGGCGGATTCGTGGCTCGTTCCTGTTGCCGGCAATTCATGGGAGTATGGTAAGCGCTCCCCGCCCTTTCAGAGATTGTCGGAGACGAGCCGATCTGAGAAATCTCTGATCATTGACTAGAGCTTCTTCCACCATCAGCAGCTCTGAAGTATCCTTAAGTTGGGGCCTGGTCAATGCTAGGCCTGTGGCTAACAAAACATTCATTGTGAATGCATTTTTTACAACACATTCTCGACATCCTCTGTGTGACAGAGTCATGGATTCTTCCTGGTGAGTCCGCTGTTTTTAGTGAACTGATCCCAGCTGACTGTGCTTTTATTAATGTGCCAAGGACCACTAAACGTGGCGGTGGATTGGTGGTTATTTCTAAAGCTAATCTGAAGATGAAACATTTGCAGTCCTGGTCTCCTAATACCAGTTTTGAACTGTACTTATTCGAACTTGGTCATCCGCAACCGCAACCATTCCTCTGTGCTGTAATATATAGACCCCCGAAATACAACAAGGATTATTTGCCGGAGTTTTCAGAAGTCCCTAGCAAACTGGGCTGCTAGATACGAGCGGATATTGTTACTGGTAGACTTTAATATTCATATCTGCTGCCCCGGAAAACCTTTAGTCTCTGATTTGATCAACCTTTTGAACTCTTTGACTTTTACGCAGTGGGTTAATGGGGCCACACAGGAATGTGGCCACACACTGGATCTTGTGTTATTACTGGGGTGTTCAGTAGATAATCTGACTATTAAGGATGCAGTTTTTTCAGACCATAATTCAATATTATTTGAGACTACTCTGCATAGCAATTTGCTGGCACCTGTTGCCCCCAGTAGGTATAGTTATGTGAACTCTGACACTGCAACTCATTTCACTTTGCTGTTTGAACAAGCCTTCTTTGATTTATCAGACAAGTCCTCACTGGATGGATTGCTTACTTGTTTTAATGAGACCTGTGAGGATATCCTTAACACTGTTGCGCCATTAAGGCCCAGGAGGGGAAAGCGTACGGTGAATTTATGGTCAACGGACGCTACTCGTGCCGCAAGAAGGACATGTAGAAGATATGAGAGACTGTGGTAGAATGATAATCTGCATGTTTCCCTAATTGCTCTACGTGACAGTTGGAAATAATACCAAGAGGCAGTTAGATCTGCGAAATTTGCATATTATTCCAATCTCATTTCTTTAAACTCAAACAATCCCAGAGTACTTTATACAGCAATTAACTCAGTTCTGAAATTAAATGATCATCATGTGGTGCAGGCTTCAGCTAAAATGTGTGATGAGTTTCGTGACTTTTTTATAGAGAAAGTTGCTGCGCTCCGGGCTACCATGTCTATGGCACCGGTATGTGGCCGTTCTGTTACTGCCATCAGAGGTTTGGTAGCATTTCAACAAATTAGTCTAGATGATTTGATCAAGATCGCTGGGAAGGCTAAGTCGAGCGGCTCGCCGGATGAAGTGATGCCAATGCGCCTCTTTAAAGAAGTCTTTCCAGTAGTCGCCCCTTTAATATTGCACATAATTAACATGAGTCTCAGTTCTGGTATAGTCCCTGACGATTTCAAAAAGGCGGTTATTCAACCTTTGCTCAAAAAGCCTGGACTGGATGCTTCGCTGGCTGCAAACTAAAGGCCCATTTAGAAACTTCCATTCTTAAGTAAGGTACTAGAGAAATGTGTTTACCACCAGCTCTTGGTTTTTATGGATGAAAATGCCATTTTTGAGACTTTCCAGTCTGGCTACAGAGCTCTACACAGCACGGAGACTACACTGGTTAGAGTGCTCAGTGACATTTATCTAGCGACTGATAGCAGTAATTCAGTGATGTTACTTCTGCTGGACCTCACGGCTGCCTTTGACACGACAGATCATGAAGTGCTGCTTCACCGTCCACATCATTATGTCGGGATTTCACGGTTAGCCCTGGAATGGTTTAGATCATACCTGACACATAGAAAAATGTGTTTTAGGATGGGAAGTTATTTCTCAGAGTACTCTGATCTACCCTGGGGGGTACCACAGGGCTCGATATTGGGACCTCTGTTGTTTTCTGTTTACATTCTGCCCTTAGGTGACATCTGTCGTAAGCTTGGAGTTCAATTCCACCTATATGCTGACGATTGTCAGCTGTACCTGCCTCTAAACACGTCAAGTGGTCTTTCTATTTCTATTCTTACTAACTGTTTGAGGGAGATCAAGACCTGGATGAGTGAAAATTTTCTGAGCCTAAATGATCACAAAACAGAGGCTATATTGTTTGCTCCAAGCATACATTCTGACTCTTCCCTAACTGTGGGTCATTTAATGGCCAGCTGACTACATCAGTGACTAATATTGGTGTTAAACTGGATAGCACCCTTAGTTTTGATAACCACATCAATGGAGTGATCTCCTCCTCCTTTTTCCACCTTTATCAGTTGGCAAAGATCAAACCATTTTTGTCACATCATGATCTTGAGACGGTAGTCCATGCTTTTATTACGGTGCGATTGGACTACTGCAACTCTGTTTTATTCGGTGTGAGCAATGGCTCAATAGCCAGGTTGCAAATAGTGCAGAATGCTGCTGCCAGATTTTTAGAGGGCAGGCGCAAGTATGACCACATAACTCCTGTCCTGGCTGCGCTTCATTGGCTGCCCATTGATGTAAGGATTTGTTTTAAAATACTCTTACTGGTTTTTAAAACGTTAAATGGTTTGGTCCCTCCTTACTTGGTGTCACTGTTTCAACCGTACACCCCTGCACGGTCACTCCGCTCGAAGAACCTCAGGCTCCTCTCGGTCCCAAGAACGCGCCTAAAGACACATGATGATAGGGCCTTTGCTGTGGCAGGTCCTAAGCTTTGGAACGAGCTTCCTCTCAGCATAAGGGCCTCCACCTCTGTCGCGGTTTTTAAGGCAAGGCTAAAAACCTACTTTTATGATCTGCCTTTAATCTTTCTAACTAGTTTTATTGTTTTACTTATAGCAATCTGTGTACTCACTGTATTTTTTATCTGTATCTTGTGATACAATGTTTTTATTTTCTGGACTTAATGTTTTATGTTTTTACTTGATCAGTGTAGCGCCTTGGTGACATATTTTTGCCTATACAAATATACGATTTACAAATAGTTGAGTTGAGTTTTGCCTCCCTAAGTACGACTTACAAGGCATTTATTCCAAATAGAGACCACTTTAAATGTATTGAAGAAACAAATGTTCCACACCTTTAAATCAACTCTAGAATTTCCTGATTTTCTCTTCTACTGGTTAAATTGGAATTACAACTGTTGCAAACAACCTTGTAGCAGCCTGTTGTAGCTAGCGCTAACATTGCCTATGCTAACAATGAGCTAATGCTAACACAAGCCAACTGATTCTAAAGTAATAAGATCCAAACAGTTGGACAAAAAATTGTATTATGTACAAGTCCAGTAGCAACAAAACCAGGTCACCATCAGTCTGTGATTTGTAGCCTTCTTTAACGAGTGTAGCTTGCGCTGATGTTCAGACTGGTTTTATCTCTTTGCTTTGTCGCCAAATACATTACTTTCTTACTTTTACTTCCATGCTCTGCTATTATGCTAACAAACAAGTAAAATTCTTCCTCTTGTGCTTTTTTTTTGACGATGGGTGGACTGAAAAAAGCTAACTGCTTGCTTTTATATTAGCTATAGGCAGAATACACAGCAAAAGAAAACCCTAAAAACTGTTAAGTGTGGTTTCTGTTCGGCAGAGGGCTGCAGAATGCCATCCGATCTGAAGTTGGTAAAGTTTCTACCCACTGAAACCCATGTGAAAGCAATGCCTTAAAGTGTTAAAAACTCTTTAGTGTTGTTTTAATTGTTTAGTTGTTATCAAAGAGGCACTGATTAATTGGTCTAAGTATTAATTAGAAATTTACAGCATTAAGAGGAAATAAAGCTGTAAATAACATTACGACTGACATTTATGGCAAATAAAGTATACTTGTTCTGTTCTTTTAATTAAAAACTTTTTTGTTTTTAATTTATTAGTTTAAGTAGATACATTTAGAGTTTTTTCACACTATCAAAGTTTAACCCTTAGAGGTCCCTGGTAAATGTTTTTTGTGTGCAAGAGTCCCCAGTGTAGCTTTTTTAAAGAACCTCCAAGGAAAAATGTTATGTGAAGGAAGTGCATACTGTTGTATCTAATAATAGGCCCAAGTATTTGATAAAAGTGGAAGACATTTTGAACACTCACACAATGATACTCCATTGACATAATAAGGAGCAATCAAGTGAGTCTAAACTGCCTTTAAAGGAACAAAGTAGTGATGATTAACCTGAGTCTAAAGTAAAAAGACGAAGCACTATAATGCTGTGTGTGATGGAGCATCTATTCAAAACATTAAATCAATAAGCTTTTATTACGAACCAGTCAAGAGTCTTTTTTCATGTTTAACCTGGTTTCCCTCTCATGAAGAGTCTGATTATAACAACATAAGACATCCACAGTTACCTCATCTGGGTTCAGATCTCAAGACTTGGATCACTTTTATACTGTTCATCATTTCTTGTTTTTAGACACAGAAGGATATTTTTGTTCTGTTTTTAGACTGTGTGCCAGCTGTGTCATGATGTTTGTTCTGAAGTCCAATGCAATCTGACGTATTCAAGGGATAATTAATCAATATTATTAATCCAGGGAAAATACTCATGTATTTGTAGTAATCAGGACCATTCAAGTACATCATTTTGTGTCTTGCATTTGTGCTTATTAAGAAAATTATTCATTTTTCTAAAAATATACTTGATTTGGATTTACTACAGAAAAGTGTATGCAGATTTAAACATGAAATTATGAATAAATTACAATTGTGTTGCTGAATATGTTTATATAAAACTCTTTCAGCGTTTGAACAGAAAGTAATTTTAATGTCACAAATTTATAAAAACTGCTTTTGACATTCTAGATTTATTTAATCTGTTGATGGATCCATGTTGAAACAATGGTGTGATGCAGCCCCCCTCTGGAGGTGAGATGCTGCATCCGAAGACGGGCAAACATGATCCTTAAATAACATATTATAAAACCTGTTTTAATGTGAAAATATGGAATATTTCACCAATAAAATGTAAAAAAAGCTGTTGACCAAAAAGTGTTTCATTGAAAGTGGCTAAATATGATACTGAGAGAAAAAGCTGATTTAAGGGTGTTGTTATTTAACTTACTGTGATGTACTTTCTATTTTTTTAATTAGCATCACTGAAAAAAACAAACAAACAAAAAAAGAGTAAAAACTACTTTTGCTGGTATTGAATCCAATAGTTGACACTGCTGCTGAAGTTATCACCAGATGTCCACAAGCTTGTGTTTATTTGGCTTCCTGTTACTCTTCTTTCTAATTTAGATTTGAATACACTGATGTAAAGCAAACTCATCTTTTCAATTTCACTTTCTTCTAAGCTTCTCGTCCCTTTACGAAACCCAGTAGTGTGAAAATACCACAGAATTATCATGAAGTGGTGGTGGTTGCAACAGGACCCCACAGGCGAACACAAACAGGAGGCGGACTGGCCAGCCAAAGAGCTGTTTAATATGAATAAAGGTAGGTAGGATGATACAAACAGAGGGGTTAAATATGAGGGTAATCAGGTATCAGGTGCCTCTATGTTTTGCTTCTGTTGTCCTTGCTAAACTGGATAAATCACATTTACAACCCTAGAAACGTGTGATTTAGCTGCTTTCCTGGCATAACTGTCCTAAAGAAAAAAATTCTGTAACACAAGAGAAAACAGATCCATCGGCAAACAGCCGTCAGTGCAGGTTTGTAACTTATCTACATTTCCCCTCGGGGACGTTCTACTCAAGTCAGCGGTTCATAATGACTCTGATAGTGGTGTTTAGGTTATTAGGTGAAAGTTGTTAACTTCATAGCTTCAAGATAATGCTGGCATTTGAGTTTACATGTGGTTGAATTTATAAAGTAATGTGGCTTCATTTAGAGCAGTGTTTCTCATTATATTGCTGTGACACCGCACCCCCAGGATACATACAGTTTTTTTGCGGCAGTGATCTTGCGTGCCTGCTCTGACCCACCTCTCGCCCCCCTGGAGGTTGCACCCCACTAATTGAGAATCACTGTAATCAGTAAGGCTGACTGCTGGTGTGGATAGAAAGTGCTGGAGGGGATTATGAACGAGTAGTTAGGCACTAGATAATCACAGCACTGTTTGCTACGTCTCTGATAGCATGAGCCTGCACGAGCTCGGAAAACTCTGTGAAACTCTCTCGTTCCTTGTTGCTCCATCTGGATTTCCTCATCAGCAAACCAGACACAGCAAGGTCTGCACCTCACTGTTGGTCCAGGGCAGACTTTTCATGGAATTGGCCATAATAGGTACAAGCAGTACAGTCTTTGTGACATGTTTTAAAAAATGACAGTTTGGGTCTGATTGGGTTTATGTGTGTCACTGTAGTGACGCAACCAGTGACCGGGCAGCAGAGGACAATGTCGCCCTCTGCTGCCTGCAGATAAATGGAGAAGGAAGTGATGCTAAAAGAACCAAGTAATGCAGTATCCAGCATGTTTTTCTTGTTTCTCTACTCCAACACACCTGATTCAGCAGTTGATTCACCTGTGCCGCAGCTCATCAAGCAGAATCCTGCTAATTGCAGACTGAAATCAGGTTTATTGAAGCAGAGTTAAAACAAAAACATGCTGGATACTGACTCTCTGGGACCAGGAGTGAGTACCATTGCTCTGCAGTGGGAAAGAGGAAATGCTATTAACTCACTGTGTAGGCACAACCTTTGACCCTCAGTTAAGTAGGGAGCCTAAGTCATGCCCATTTACTTCCGGACCACGAGTCCCTGGAAGAATGAAAAAAAAAAGAATGCAAGTCAGTGGGTCATAAAACATTATTTTCTAATCCCAGATATGCGCCATGGATTTAACATATGATGTCAGTGAATTTTAAAGACACATTTTGATGCCAAGAGCGCGTTTATTTTCAAATGAGGGTAAACATTATTTTAGGCTTTGTGTGAAAATATTTCCTGGACTGCAAATCTGCATCACCAAAATTGACATAATCAAACCAGAGACAGAATAACGCAGAGGAAACATGGCTGCAAGTTCAGCAAGCTTTGAATCCTTCCGTCAGGATGACAGAACCACCATAAACCTGGCCAATTAAACAAAATAGGAAGTGAAAGAAGTCAAGGCAACAAGGTTACATTTTTTTAAATTTAAAAAACAACAACAATAATTTTTAATAAATGGTCTTAACCCCTTGTGGACCAGTGTCGCAAGTTAGGAAAAATAGCACTGCTGCCTTAAAGCATCCAAATGGAGTATTACACCTGCCATTTTTCAGTCCTGTCTACTGCCCTCTAGTGGAAGATGTAGGTGTAAAGTTACGTTCCATTCTTCCATTTTTGGCTGCTTGTCTGGGCTCAGGTCGCGGTGGGCAGTAGCCTAAGCAGTGAGGCCCAGACTTCCCTCTCCCCAGCCACTTGGGCCAGCTCCTTCGGGGGAACGCTAAGGTGTTCCCAGGCCAGATGAGAGACATAGTCCCTCCAGCGTGTCCTGGGTCTTCCTTTAGGTCTCCTCCTGGTTGGACGTGTCCGGAAAACCTCACCAGGGAGTTCAAGTTTCAAGTTTATTTATAAAGCGCCAAATCACGACAAGAGCCGTCTCAAGGCACTTCACACAGTAAACATTCCAATACAGGTCAGTTCATTAAGCCAATCAGTAAAAAGTTTCCTATATACAGTAAGGAACCCAGCAAATTGCACCAAGTCACTGACTGGTGTCAGTGACTT
>SSNQ01034346.1:558255-572065 GCA_006942095.1 Nothobranchius kuhntae
CAGTTGAAGAAATTGAACACCAAGAATTTTACATGTTTTATTTGTATCTCAAAATATATGTATTTACAACTGAACTTACAACTGAATAATTGAGCAAATTTAAACATTTGACATCTTTAAGAACATTATGTTAACAATTTGTCATTCGACATTTCAATTTCTCATTCAGTCTATCTGCCTGTCTAGTCTACCTACCTATCTGCCCGTCTCTATGTCAGTCAGTCTAACCTATCAGCCACAGTCCTCCAACCACTGACTGCCCCAGTGTCTGTAAGTCTAAACTTTCTTTGTTATGGGCAGGAGCTTTCTATCATCCTTCATTTTTGTTATTGTTGCCAACATGACTTTGTTGGTCTGTATAACCATCTCACACTTTTTAGCAACTTCTGCCCCCCCCCCCCCTTCTCAAAAGGTAAAGTCCCACTAGTTGTCACACTGGTGTGTGAAATTTGTTCTCCAACTTTGACCCATGCCCATGGGTAGCGGTGAGCTGCAGATATGGCTGTGCTCAGGAACCATTTGATGGTTTATCCCCCAATCAAACCCCTTAATGCTGAGTGTCAACAGGTATGGCATTGGATTCAATTTTTTTGGAAGTCTTTGGTATAACCTGACTGTGGATATGAACCCACAGTCTTCCAGTCTCAGGGTGGACACTTATACAAAGTCACTGAGCTGGAAATGCTAAATACTGTAAAAACGTATATATTTGGGGTGAATCATTTTTGGAAATTAAGACTGATTCGAATCATTGTGGTCTCTCTACTACACCCTTCTACCAGTGATCAGTTATGAACAGAGGTGGAAAGTAACGAATTAAATTTACTCACGTTACTGTAATTGAGTAGCTTTTTTGTATATTTATACTTTTTAAGTTGTTTTTAAAATCTGTACTTTTACTTTTACTTGAGTACGTTTTTAAAAAAGAATTGTAATTCGCTACATTTTAAATCATATCCGTTACAGAGTAAAAATAAATTGTAGGCTTAATAAATTAAAAATATTACGTGCAGCAGCGTCGGAACAGAAAGAGACACCTGCATGAGCACCGCATCTAAACAGGGGGGTACACCCTTGATAATGAGAACAGCCATTTTTACCGCAGGTTTGCTCAAACACAGTTCAGTCCCTGTGATCCACTCGCTGTTTATCTCCTCTCTCCCTCCCTACCTGTTGGTTGGAACCTGCACCTTCGCGCACTGGTGTTACGTCATCGGAATTCTGCTCGGTTCGGTAACCAGACTCGGTTCCGTGTTTGAAACGTGTTCCTCTACCGCTCCGCACGGAAGTGGCAAAATAAAATTTAGCGCTCATAACAAGCGGATTCTCAGCGCTCTGCTCATAAAACAGAAGACCTGCAGGCCTCTGTGAGTTAAAACATCCTGATACTGTTCAGGTGTAAACATTGTGCTCCATCCCTGTGTTTGAACTCAGAAGATGCTCCTTGATGCCACAGATATGTGATGATTTAGCTTGTTTCTTTATTTTACTCCAGAATAAGAGATTAAATTATTACAAAAGCAGCTCAGTGTAGTTAAATTAGTCATTCAAATGATTCTAACATGCTGCAGTGTGTGTGTGTGTGTGTGTGTGTGTGTGTGTGTGTGTGTGTGTATGTGTGTGTGTGTGCGTGTGTGTGTGTGTGCGCGTGTGCGCGGCACAGCTCCATGAGCTGCTCAAGTCACCGCTTCTCGTTATTGGTGCTATTTAAACCAATGTTGTAAAATTACTTCTGCCCAGCCCAGATGTGCTCACCTGTGCACCCGTGAGCCGTGGTTCCGCTGGAACGCGTCTGACCTCTGACAGACGCACTCTGAACTTCAGATCTTCAGCGCGCTGTTAATAGCCTGAATGGGAATCATTTCTTGATTTATTTAGTTACATCCACAATGTTCTGTGTGTGAGGTTTACAATGTCAGAACACCTGCATGAGACAGGGTGTTAATTACAATCTGCCAGAATGACTCGCCACCTTCAGATTTCTCCAACACCGTTAAAAATGATCAAATATGGAACATATTGGCGTGCGCAGGCGAGAGTGCTGAATCTCGGCGCATTGTTATTATGAAGCTAGGGCACATGCGGAGGACACACACACGTGCGCAAAAATATACTTGTTTTCAATTACATTTATTGTGCCCACTTACATTTTCTTAGGCCCACCCACAAATGAGTTCCTGGATACGCTAATGGTGACATATGACAGACTTCTCTGAGCTCCGCAGCCATTACACTTTTCACCTCGCGCACCCCCTAGCGGCAGCTACCAGGGGTCGGCAACCCGCGGCTCTTCCATCCTTCTGATGTGGCTCTCTGTGCTTGTAAAATAATGAATGGATATTTAAATAAAATGCTTTATATTTTACTGAATTAATTTTATATCTATAAGTCAATTCTATGCAAAGATTGTCTGCGTAAACCTGAACAGGCCCAACTCAGTCTTACTGTGAGACCGGGTTGACGGGTCACGCTTGTGCGTAATCATAGGCGCTTTCTGAGCTGAAGAGATTTTGGGATTCTCCTCAGACGGCTGCTGGATGCGTCGCCACATTGGAGACAGGAACAAGCGCTATTCAGGCCAAGTTTCATAATCAGAGAACATTTTCTAAGTGACAAGTCTCTCTGAGAGACAGGGTTTGGAAAACACTCGCTTCAGTGGGAGGAATCTTCCCGCATGCGCGCTGGTTCTGCGACGCGCTCCAAGCCAATCTCCACAACTTCAGCTCGCTGTGCACATATGCGCTGACAGCGAGCTGCGCTGAGCAGTGTCCAGCTCAGATGTTCAGATGGGAATCTTTTCTTGGGTGATTTAGCTACATCTGCGATGTGCATAACGAATAAAATGTCAGTTCATCTGCGTGCGTTGGGGTAATTCTTTCTATTTCTCCGTCAAAATAAACGGTCAAATACGGGAACTATCCGGTCAACACAACACAAGCCCTGCTTTTAACTGTTTTGTTTTCTTGTGAAAATTGTTGGAAAGAGATCAAATTTAACTTGATTACCACCAGAGCCAGTGCGCCGTTATCTCCGTGTCGGTAAATGAGGGAAAAACAAATTGACCGGATCCTGCACGTCTTTTAACACATTGGTCAGGATTGACGCACTTTGTTTTCATTTAGTTGGTTTAAAAAAAGTCGGGCTCGGGTCGGGTCGGGCCAGAGAGTCCTGAAAAGCTTTTTGGACCGGGCCAGACACGGGCTCAGATTTTGGGCCCGTGCAGGGCTCTACTCCCAAAGCCTATTCTGACAGGATGGACATTACGGGACCCTGAAGGATTCCAGTTGGATGATTGGAGGATTATTTAGGAGGACTGGAATGAACAAACTGATTTCAGTGGTGAAGGGTTAAAGGTATTGGCTCGGCATTAAAATTGTAGAAATGCAAAATAACTACACATTACCATCTATATAAGCATGTACTGGGTTCATTCTGTTAAGGACTTTTGTCATAAATCATTACAGAAAATCCAAATCCTCTCCTCCAGACAGTGAAGAACTGTGTTTCGCATACGCCACTCCAACACGTAAAACAAGCTAGCTGCTGATACTAGTATTGTGGATCACTGTTATTTGTTTACTTTCATGCTCCTAATAATAACGTAAAATTGTGTTTACAGCTGCAGCAAAAGGTCTGAGCCACGTGTCCGTGTCCTTCGCGCATTTTTAAATAACAGGTCTGATCTAAAATAATAACCTACATCTATAAATCCATCTAGAACCGCACTCTAGACGAGTCCCGTTAGCATGACTGCAGCAAAACTGCTAACCGTGTTAGCTCCGGTAAGGAAAGAACAAGTCCTTTGGGAAAGCTACGACACACACACACACACACACACACACACACACACACACACACACACACACACACACACAGAGAAATATAATCTAAAACATGATCTCTATATTTCAACATTAGAACCTCCATGACATCCTGGATTAGTGCAAACAACGAGTTGAGCTAAGGAGTTACTCCAGCATCAGGAAGATTTATTCTGGTAAATTGTCGGTTAAATATTTTCAAGAGTTATATCAATAAATACACAGCAGTAAAACTGTAGATTACTGAACTATATTGGGACACATGATGGAGCTAAGACCAGCTGAAAACTTGTCAGCTTAGAACTCCCAGTGGAGCACAGAAATGAAATATTTAAGAAAAGTAAACAAACTGTACCGATTTTGGTTCTGAAGATGAACAGAATCCTCCTCTATGTCCAAATCGGGTCGCACCTCTGGTAGTGATATCCAGCTGGTGGGGTCGGAGTTCGGTTGAACTTCTCCGGTAATCCAATATCCGTTCTAGTCGCCGTATCCCAGAGAAAAAACAAATCTGACCAACTAGCAGAGGCTTCAGAGGCTACATCTGATTGATGACACATTGTTCTCTGCTATAATGCTAATGCAGAAACACCGGAGTCAGGCGTTGTTTACTACAGCTGTTTCAGCAGAGCTCCATGTGAAACGTCACCAGCTTCCCAGGGCTTAGACCGGAAGTTAGTTTCTGTTTTTCCCTCGCCGGTCACAAACATCAGATTTTCTTACAATTCCAGACGTCAAAATCCAAAAACCTTTTTTATCTAAGGTGTTAATACACATTTACACATGCTGTTCAAACGAATTTTGCCTCTGGCCGATATCTTTAAATGAGTGAGTGAACCCACTACCAAGGATGAACTCTGCTAACTTTAAAAATCAGCAGCTCTAAATAAGCATGAATGTCAGAGAAGAGCTCTAGGATGGACATGGATAATGGAACTGAAATGTAGAGGTAAAGTAGGGCAGGGCCAACGTTAACAGCTGTCATACGGTCTGTTTGACTTTCATTTAGCTTGTTATGTTAGGTTAGAGCACAGTCTCATGTTAGAGTTTTGTCATGAGAACATTGAGATACCTCACATACTGATGGCATCTAAAAATTAACATTAGTTCTTCAAAATAAAGAATAATTGTAATCACAATTGAAACGTACAATCCTAGAAAAACCTCATCCAATCAATGTGCATGTCCTGCTCTGACTGATTGGATAGAAATACTTCCAACAAACTGTGTGTGTGTCCGTGTGTGTGCGTGCATCTTTACGCTGACAAAAATGTAACTAAGTAACTTTTACTTTGAGTACATTTTATTTACAATATTTTATACTTTTATTTGAGTAAAAATTTAGGCAAGTACTTTTACTTGTAATTGAGTAAAAAATTATCAAAGTACTGGTACTCGTACTTAAGTAGGAAATTTTAGTACTCTCCACCTCGGGTTATGAGTGACTAATGTACTTGTAGGGACATGCAGAACACAGCCCGAACCAGCCAAGAAATATGTTTCACATACCCCTCTGGCGAGAGAAATGCTTGCTTTTCTTTGCCTTTTTCTCCTTTTTCATCCCACTCTTCTTTCTCGTCCCTTTACCCTTCTTCTTCTTCTTTCTGTCTGGTGATGAATCTGAGCTGGAGTCAGAGTCGTCCTCATAGTCGTCTTCACTGTTTATCTCGGATCCCTCCTCTTCATCACCTTTGTCTTCTCTTTGTGTCTGTTTAGCTCCCTTGAGGCTCGCCAAAGCTATGAATGCAGTGGTTAATAGTTAATTAAACCAACCTGATTACTGTTTACAAATAATAACAAACATAGGTATGCGTTAGGGTTCCTTTTCTTGATTTGGATCGAAGAGGAGTTGGCTGGGCCAAAAAAAGTAGTCAAAACACTTGTTCTGATTTTAGAGAAGAGGGTGTTTAACAGTGTTGGGGAGTAGCTGAATACATGAATTTAGAATACAGTATTTAGAATACTAAAGATGAGTAACTTATTCAGTTACAGTTACTATTTTTAAACATGGTATTTAGAATACAGTTACTTTTGTAATACCATTGGAATACTTGTGTTTTCCACTTTCCACTCGAAAGATGAATAAATAACTTTTGGGCAGCGAAGGATTTACATGAGCTGATATTCGAGTGCGTTTGTTGTCGCAGGTTGCAGGTGAGTGAAGCGGAGGCGAGGACCCAAACACAGGGGAAGAAGAAGGCAGGAAGGTCTTTGAAAATTTTAATGGGGAACACGCTGGACATGGAAACAATGAATTAACAAGACACACAGAACTGAGAGGGTTTAAATACATGAGGGCTGGGAGCTTGGGTGATTGGAAAACGAGAGGAAGGTGGGAGTTATCAGGAGACACAAGACCAGAGTGGGGAGACAGGACAGGGTGTGACAGGACTTCTTAATTTTCCTTTGCAGTCACATGATTATTGAGCTCACCAGGGAAAAAAAAGGGTATCATTATTGAGTAATTTACAACCAAAGTGCTACTAGTTTCCATTCACTTCATTTTTTATGCTAGGTAAAAGCAAACAGACTGCTGCCAGAACAGGGGTCTCATTTATCAAACATTGCGTAGAATCCTTACTAAAACCGTACAGCAAAAAAAATGTACTTACGCCAAGTAAGCACACTTTTACAATTCTTCTTCCGGCTCTTGGAGAGTACAGACGCATTTTTTCTCCTCTCCCTCCCCATCCCAAGGTTCTTTGTCCTGTCTTTGTGTGCACAGCGCTTTCTGCATTTTTGCTGGAAACTATTAAAAATGGATCTGGTCAGTTGGTCTCTCAACGCGATTGACAAATTTTCTTCAATGATGAGAACGGGAGAAGGGGCTCCTGGATGCCCCTCTGGGACAGAGCAAGCTGGGTATATCATGGACTCCTGGAAACAGTGGAACATGATCTGCCTCTCTCAACTGTCTGTAGAGGATTCTGAAGATGTCTGGATATTCATGGTGTTGGTGTCAGGTTTCTTGCTGTCTGGCCTGAGCGGTTACCTGGCTTACCAGAAAATTAACAAGCTTTCAAGGAATATTGGCTCAATCCCGGAGCTCAGGGATGGAATGCATCACGCTGTGAACGCACAAACTCATATAATTGTCGAGATGAGTCGTAACCTTGGAACTTTGGCTGAGATTCAGGCTCTGGCACAGAAGGTGGATTCGATCAAGGAGCGAGTTGACGGATCAGCACGGACTGGGATCGATTAATTACGCCGTTATTGGATCTAGAGGGTTTGAAGACCAACAGAACTCTAAGGCAGAGAGGAAATTATCTCTGTCTGTACCCAAAACAATTCTTATCTGAATCTGGTGCCCTTGAGCCTGTGAGGCTGAAATGAAAACTCCCCATTCAGAAGAAATGTGGAATGCTGCCGTCGCTATGGAAACTCTTTCTCCCCATCCCAGCCTTGGCGGGACTGTGACCGGTGAAGGCCGTGGAACCGTATCTAGGAGTCAATGTGCCCTCTAACCCATTAATCGCCCTCCCCTGTCCAAACGGAGGTGATGAGTGCTGCTCCATGCGGCTGCACGCCCTGAAGTGAGGAGAGTCCCAACCCTACCTCCCCACCTAGTGGACACTTGTGTTGTGTGATGTCTGAAGTCTGTGTGCATATCTGTCTGAGGTGGGGTTTTTTGCATAGCAGAGCTGCCCTCTCTGTTGAAGGTAATTCTGAAGTGCCCTTTTTTCCCTCCCCCTGACTCTATCCTCATATAAACCCTCTCGATCTATTACGGTAGCGCGACTCGGGTTGCGAATGGCCATATTCACCCATTCTTGTCATGTGTCTATGTATGTATGTCTGATCTCAGAATTGTGTGTACTGAAACTCTAATTTCCCTCTGGGATTAATAAAGTATTTTTGAATTTGAATTGAATTGAATTTGAAAGTAGGCTTGTGATCTATCAAACATGGATTACGCACAGCTGCACGCAATCTCCGCTTCATAAATCGGAGACTAATGAGAATGTTTCTCAGCTGCATTTTAGTCACATCCTGCCCTCACCACACCCACTTACTGCCATAAGTAGTTACTGCAAAGTGCCTCGAGAATCTCATGCATATACATAAGCAGGCTGTTGCAGCGCTCCACCATTGACGATGGCGACCGTAGATCAAGGCAGATCAAGGAAGTGCAATTTCACAAAAGCAGAAATTGAGGTACCTGTGGGTGAGGTGGAGAAATGAAAGGAAGTGCTTTTGCAAAACAAATAAGAGAAAATCCACGGAGTGGCACAGCGTTGCTGAAGCCGTTAATGCTGAATTCTTCCAAGAGATCTGTGGCGGATATTAAAAAAATGGTCCAATCGGGATTTGATCCCCAGACTCCCGGGTGAAAATCACACGCGCTAACCAGTCACCCAAATGGAGATCTCCCTTGTCCAAGTAGCCAGGGCACATGATCAATCGGGTCACAGTGACAGGACGCTTACATTGTCACAGACGCATAACATTCGGTCTCAATCTGTCCCCCTGCTGATATTCTGCATTCCGTATTCTGCGCTTCAGGCTGTGTGTGTGTGTGTGTGTGTGTGCGCGCGCATGTGTGAGTGTGTGCGTGTCTGTGTGCTTGTGTGTGTGGGGGGTCGTGTTCTGTGTGAAAACGAAGCAGTTGTTGAGGGTCTGCCCTCATGAGGAAATTACTGTCCAGTGATTTTTTCATAAAAGACTGTGCTAAATTGCTCTGAAAAGCAAATAATCACATCAGCGCCAAGACACTTCATTTCCCATGATGCTTTGCACACAGAAGCAATGTGATGACATCACCATATCAACAGCTCCCGAGTCCCTGAAGGGGAGAGGAGAAACGAAACTTATCGTTCTTTTGCCAGTTAACTGGTGTTGAAGGGCACGCTCGTTGCACGCTCCGAATCAACTCCAGCACACGGGAGTTCTAAGTGCTTAAGTGGATCAAACACAGAACCGCTGAAAAGCAGGGTTTGGAAACCCAGCAGATCTGCTCTCTTTTGCTCAACTCCAGCTGATGTGCGAGGACACAGAACCTAGCTGGGAAACAGCGGAGCTCCATCAGACCGACGAACGACGCCGAACTGCGGAGGAAGGCAACGTAAAAATCACCTCTGACCTGCAGCGCGAGACAAGGGGACGCCTTTGGTTCGCTAACGCATGAGTTTGATTTGATTTTATTCCTCTTCCTATCTCTCTTCTGTTCCGTCTCTTCTAGACCACAATAAGCAGTTACACCACGCGATTGCTTCAAAATACCCACGGTTTTTCTCTATCTTCCGTATCAAATACGTCAAATATCTACTGTGAAGTAAGATCTTTTGTTTATTATTTTAAAATCTGGGTTATTATCAGTCAGCTGTGGCCAGGCTGCCGACTCTGTTTAGATTAAATAATTTACGAGTGATCTTTGTTGTGTTGTTAACTTTTGAAGTGTTTAAGTTTAAGTTTTACTGTGATTTTAACCCTCTGATGCATGAATTATGAGATCTTCAACCATGATTTTTTAAACAATTTTTTTCTTTCATCTTTAGGTGTGAATGAAACAAATTTCAACAAATATTTTTTGTAACATTTTGTTAATTTACAAATACTTTATTACATGTCCATCTCAGTGGACAGCGTGCATTCTGAACATGAAATATGGTGGCTTGCCTTACTGAAGTCCAAATGGAGGGGCTCACATACAATAAAGTCTTCAACAGCTGTGCTTAATAGCAAAAATAAATAAATAACAATTTTGAGTACCTGTCCACTGTAGTGACTATTATGCATCAAAGGGTTAAGCCACTAAGTGTTCGGGAAAGTTGAGAACTGGACACACTCAGTTCTCCTGTGTATGCGAGAGGGAGGGGAGAGCCCCCCACACACTCACAGCTTACAGCACACATCTTAAGGACCCCCCCCCCCCAGCACACCTGCTCTGGGAAAACAAAGACCCATTCATACGCCTTTCATTTACACACACACACACACACACACGGTCTGATTTGATACACACACATCTTCAATTATATCAAATTGTTTTACATTATTAATCCCTGTTTAATTAAATGTTATAAAATTCAGATTTTTGTCTCAAGCGACTTTTTGTGTTGGTGTGAAAATCTCTGCTCCTAGAACTTTCAGATAGACTGATAATAATTTTGGATTCATTTCCCTTTCTAACCAGAAGGGGTGGTGCCCCGAAGATATCGAAGAATATCTTAATTGATTAATAAATCGGTAAATATTTCCATATTTTTGAATTTATTGAAGAATCCAAAGTAAGTAAAAGCTTACAAATTATTCGTTACCTAATAACCCCAACATAATACAAGTGATAATGCTGCTGGAATGCCAACACATTCCCACTCCCAGTGCGTCAAAAACAAACGCTTGGTCAGCCACCCTCCGCGACAGACTCCTGACGCCAAAAGTGCCCTTTTTCACTACTTATGTGCGAAAAGGGTTTTTTCCCTTTTCTGACTGCAGATCCCAATGCATCGTAAAACTAACGCGATGGGATGTCCGCAGCCAGGGCGCCAAACAAGCTCATTGTACCTCACCCTAACCTTATCCTTTTGTTATTTAACCTTCCCCTCACCCCTATCCTAACCATAACCATCTTGCTAGCGAACATGTTAGTGATGTGTCGGTCGCTCAAAAAGCCGGCTCTATGAAGTGAACGGTGAGAGCCGCCTCGTCATTGGTCGGGTTGGGACCGAGGCAGCGCGAGGGGGAGGTTTCAACTACCAAGGTGGAGGTTAAAAGCAGAGGGTATTTGTAACCTCCCTCTCGCCAGATGGTATGTTCTAACGTTCCCCTTGGGCGGCAAATACGAAAATTCACCGTCAGAATGCATGGGAAACAAACGCTTGATCACAATGAGAGTAACTTTTTAGGTAGCAAGAGGGTTAAATGGTAAATGGCCTGTATTTGATATAGCACCTTCTAGAGTCCTGGAACCCCCCAAGGTGCTTTACAACACAATTAGTCATTCACACACACACATTCACACACTGGTGGGGATGAGCTATGATGTAGCCACAGCTGCCCTGGGGCACACTGGCAGAGGCGAGGCTGCCGAGCACTGGCGTCACCGGTCCCTCCGACCACCACCAGCAGGCAACGTGGGTTAAGTGTCTTGCCCAAGAACACAACGACAGCGACAGACTGAGTGGAGCTTGAACCTGCAACCTTCCGATTACGGGGCGAGCACTTAACTCCTGTGCCACCGTCGCCCGGTTAAGGTTAGGATTAGGGAGAGGAGAAGGTTGTAAATAGCAAAACGTTAAGGTTTAGGTGTGGTTAAATGAGCTGGTTCGGTGCCGCATCAGCGGACATCCCATCGCGTCAGTTTTACGCTGCATTGGGATCTGCAGTCAGAAAAGGGAAAAAGGGCACTTTTGGTGTCAAGGGTCTGACGCGGTGGGTGGCTGACCAAGCATTTGTTTTTGACGTGCTGGGAGTGAAAATGTGTTGGGAATTCATAATTTTATCCTTCTCAGCAGCAGCACTGCAGGTGCTCTCCATGCCCAAAATGTGCGTAAGTCAACTTAAAGTTGCGCACATTTTTCCACAAATTTTTCTTTCATAAATCCCAAAGTTTGCGTGGAAAGTTGCTTACGCAGTTTTCCGACCCCGTTTTGTGCATAAGCAAGCTTGATAAATGAGGCCCCTGGAGAATTACTGCACTGGTTACAAAATGCTTTTTTCTCACTTATCTAACTCTGGAGAATATGGAAATGGTCACATTTTCATGAAAAGTATTTTTCTCAGTTGTACATTATTAAGATAGACTTTAAAAGTCTTATTCTGAGTCCTAGATTAATGTAATATCTGGCACGACGTACTGTTGATAAGAAACATAGCTTTGGGAAAAAATGTTATGTGATCACTTTAGGGGGGAAATATTATACTTTAAGTGGGGAAAATATGTTAGATTTTTATCGTTGTTACATGCTAAATATAGAATAAAGTAAGAATAAAGTAAAACCAAATCAACTAGTTAGCAACTAATTAGGAAATTGTGTGATTTAAGCAGACTTGAAAAGGTACCATTACACATTCTGATAGCCAGCATCTGCGTAATGTGCAGGAAATTGATGTTGGCCATCATTGGTAGTCAAACTATTGCTTGCAGACTAAAGCATAATCCCTTCACTTATTTCAGGATCTGGAAGTGGTCCCTCCTAAAAGGTTCAGGCTTTCAGAATCTGTCTGTGAAGATCAGGTATTGTTCAAACCAGTATTATTACACACAACCCCCAAGGTTGTAGAAATGGGATGTGACAAAGCGGGTTTTGCTGTCATCACTCCATTTACATTAAACCAGTATGCTTAAAATAAGCTAGTGACCTTTTTTACATTTTGTATTGTTAATATGCCTTTAAGAAGCACAATCTGTTTCCTTCCTTTCTAGCGGAGGTTGAGAACAGGCCAGAACGGGAAACAGGGAACAGAGTTAGCTGTTGTGAGCTTTTCTAATTTCACAGTTTCTGCCTTCTCCAACTTTTATTTTAATATCTATTGTGTTTACTTTTGATTAGGAGAATTCTCTGAAGGACACCTTTGAGGCAGCAAGGTGGTGTGGCACCAGATCCTTCAAAGGAAAACTTTCCCTTCCCCAGGTCATCTCCATGTACAAGGAAGCTTCCTTGAGGGCAGTACAGATGTTAGACATGTGTGATGGCCTGGATGATGATGAGGAGGAGCTTAAAGATGTGAGGGAACCATTCCTGTTCACTTTTAATTTGCAGGAAGACCACAAGGAGTTCTGTGTTGAACTTTGTGACAAGAGGAAGATGCAGGTGTTTGCAGGATTTGACACCCCATAAAATCATTTTTCCTGCAGGAATGTGTTTAGTGTTTGTATCTGAGTGTTTGAGTATTCATTTTTGTGTTCAGTTTTCCTCAGTAAGTTTTTTTAGAGGATTTTTTTTATTTTTGTGTGCTTTTTGGTTCTTTTGTTTGTATTTTTTTATACCTGTGTTCTACTGTTGGCTTTTGTTTGCGTTATTAAATTTACCTTTTTAAACATTAAGTCTGCATCCTTGGGTCCACTGTCACCACCCCACCTCAAACCTTGGCATGTTTTAGTAAGTGTCAATGGCACAATTCAGTCTCTGTCCCCCTTAATGTTGCTGGCATAACTGAGTGCACAAAAAATGGTACATGTGTCTATACTGTTTTCGCACTCACTTGTAAAATGAATATAAAAAAAATATTAAAATAATGGCAGCATGAATAAAATAATGGACTTACAGTTAAAAAGAAGACTTTTGACAAGTTATAAATAAGAATGTTTAAGTGCATCAAATGCATGAACCTTTTTCATAGCTATTTCTGCTTTAATATAGTTAGAAGCCCAATATTAAATGTCAATTTCACTTCACTGTTCCTGTTCAGGTGGACTAAGTAATATGTTTTTAGTTCAGTGGGAGCTGTGGGTTGCCCCCTAAGCCTAATAACTGGTTGGGCCTCCCTTAGTAGCAATAACTGCAATCAAGCATTTGCGATAACTTGCTACGAGTCTTTTACAGAGCTCTGGAGGAATTTTGGCCCACTCATCTTTGCAGAATTGTTGTAATTCAGCTTTATTTGAGGGTTTTCTAGCATGAACCACCTTTTTAAGGTCATGCCATAGCATCTCAATAGCATTCAGGTCAGGACTGTGACTAGGCCACTCCAAAGTCTTCATTTTGTTGTTCTTCAGCCATTCAGAGGTGGATTTGCTGGTGTGTTTTGGGTCATTGTCCTGCTGCAGCACCCAAGATGGCTTCAACTTTAATTGACGAACAGATGGCCGGACATTCTCCTTCAGGATGTTTTGGTAGACAGTAGAATTCATGGTTCCATTTATCACAGCAAGCCTTCCAGTTCCTGAAGCAGCAAAACAACCCCAGACCATCACACTACCACCACCATTTTTTACTGTTGGTATGATGTTCTTTGTCTGAAATGCTGTGTTACTTCTACGCCAGATGTAACGGGACATTTGCCTTCCAAAAAGTTCAACTTTTGTCTCATCAGTCCACAAGGTA
>SSNQ01034346.1:581968-595295 GCA_006942095.1 Nothobranchius kuhntae
ATTTTATTAGTTGACTTTTTGTAATGAAATGTTTAGATTTAACCTTTTATCTGCTTATTGATCTTCATAATGCTGGTAGAAATGTAGCTACAGCTGTGAAGTAGCCCATGAGTGTTATTTTATGATACCTAGTAGTTATTTTACTGTATCCCGTTCTCTGGACCAGAGCGTAGACCTGTGGTCACAGACAGGCTGCAGTCATTAAACTGGTTAACATGAGGTCAGGGGTCACACTGTTTTCTGAGTGTTTGCAACACAGTTCTGAGTTTAAATAGTTCTTTTGACATAGTTTGCTCAAGTCATTTTGAAGTTCCTGTTTAGTAATAAATGTAAAGAAAATTCAAATCTGTTTTTTTTTCATTTAAGCTGCAGTTTTACAGACTTTAATAAACATAAACACAAATACAAACCAGACACTGAAAGCTGAGGTTGTTCTGAAAAAGGAGCAGAGTTACAAACATTTTACACTTTTATTACAATTTTAAAGCCATAATACAAAAAAAAATACTTGTTATATTTATGGTCATAAGAGGGTTAAACGTGATAAATTTTCCGCCTCCCACAAAGAGATGGTAAAAGTGAATGTGACCATAATTATATACGTTTTCTTACTTTATTATGTATTTTTTATTATTGACTATTACTCCAAAGAGTTCAGATGAAGGCAACTGGACTTCTTTGGTTTCTTTAAAACATTTCACTTCTCCTCTGAGGAGCTTTGTCAGTTCTAACTGGAATATGGGAGAATGAAGCTCATAAGCTGTAGCTGTCTGTTGTTATTTAAAGAGCAGGAACTACTCTGAGTACCCCGCCTCTCCATCTCCTGATGAGTCGTTAGCCTCTATTGATGGTGAGTCATCGTGTTGATTAGATGCAGGAAGGTGTGACCTAGACTGAAACTGAATGAGATTCAAAATAAAGTTCTAATCTTTTAAACAACCCTGTTGGTCCTCTTGGTCCTTGTTCTGGTTTTCTAAACCCCTGTGTTAACAACCTTGGTGTGTTTTTAGACTGTTCTTTTCATCTTTACAGACAGGTGAGTGCAGTGGTCCAATCAGGTTTTTATCATTTAAGGCAGATAGCAAAGGTGAAGCAATACCTTCCTGCTAATGTCCTCGAACATGTCATCCACCTGTTCGTGTCCTGCCGATTGGACTACTGCAGCTCCCTGTATTCTGGCCTGGACCAGTCCTCCCCACACCGACTTCAGCTGGTCCAAAATGCAGCGGCTCGCTTGCTGACTGGAACCAGCAAGTGGGATCACATAACCCCGGTTCTGGCCTCTCTCCATTGGCTTCCTGTCTCTTACAGGATCCGTTTCAGAATTTTACTTTTTGTTTTTAAATCACTTCATGGCCTGGCCCCAGTTTACATCTCTGAGCTGCTGTCCGCTTACGTCCCTGCCAGAACCATGAGGTCCAGCTCTCAAGCTCTTTTAACAGTTCCAAAAACCCGCCACAAGACTCGCGGCGACAGAGCGTTCTCTGTGGTTGGGCCCAAACTGTGGAACAAGCTACCTCTCAACATCAGGACCACACAGAATCTAGAGCATTTGAAATCCCTTCTTAAGAAGCAATTTTTTGATCTGGCTTTTAATGCAGGTTGACTTGAGCATTTTAATAGTTTTTAACAGTTTTTATCATAGATTGTGACTGTTGTGTGCTCATCTTGTTTTAGGTTTTTATTGTTGATTTGTTGTATCTTGATTTGTTTTACCTTGTACAGCGCTTTGGCGTAGCTTTGCCGCTGTAAATGCGCTCTGTAAGTAAAATTGACCTTGACCTTGACCAAAGCTGCATTATTGGTACTGGAAAGGTGAAATCTAAGCCCCGCCCCTATTTAAAGTGTGGTTTTCACGTTTTTACATAGATAGCTTCTTTTACTCCTCTCTCAAATCATCTATCTTCTCTGTCCAGAATGTGGACTTTGTCATCTTCAAAGGTGTGTCCCTTGTCCTTCAGGTGGAGGTGGACTGCAAAGTTTTGACCTGAAGAGGTGGCTCTCCTGTGTTGTGTTGTGTTCTTGTGTAATTGTTGTTTAGTTTTTCTCGGCCCCCAAATTGTCTTGAAACGGCCCTGGGTGTGTGACTGAGTTTTGAAGGTGATCTGAATTGTATCAGATATATAAATATTACATGTGTGTAACTTATTGTTTTATACAGGTAAAAACGTGTAGTGGAGATAAATCTACCTACATTTTACTTTTCAACACTTTGTTTTGTTTTCTTGTTTTTATTGAACTTTTTCCTGTCCTGTCTGTCTCTCATCTTCCTGCATCTCCTCTAAACTCTCCAGAAAATCTGCTGCCTGGATTCTTACTTTTTCACCTCATCAGTTACTTCTGAGCAGATCAAAGGGATCTGCTGACCGCAAAGTGGAGTGCGCGATTCGATGCTGCGTCAGTGAGGTGAAATCTCCGCAGTGCAGGTGATGAGCTCCGCAGTAGCAGAGCGCCAGGCACAAATAAGACAGAAAGTAGAGAACATGAGCGGACATGAACGATCGTGTGTTAATTATAGTTTTTTGGTTGCGCCACTTTGAGAATGGACCGTGTGCTGGACGCTGTGCAGCTGTTTGTGCTCTCTGCTCCAAAGAGTCCATAAATGATGTAATATAGGTAGAAAACTTTTTTCCGGCTCCCCTGGATGTGTAGGATATACAGCTCCCCCATAATTCGATCCCTGTTCCTGGATGAAAAGCCGGACATTTTCATAAATACAAGAACCCTGCCTGGACGCCCCGGACAGAGAGTGAAAAGTGGACACGGTCCATCTCCTTTCCTTTTTGTATTGTTTTCTCTCTGTAAACATGCTGTTAACTTGCTTTGCACATCTTCTAAATGAAATCTGTCTTTATCATATATATATTATTTTTTCATAAGCTTGCGTTTGGTGCCCCTTCCCCGGCGTGGTGCCCTACGCGCTGTGCGTGGTGTGCGTGTGCGGAGCGCCGGCGCTGCCTACACCAGACGCATCAGTTTGCAGAATGAAAGGTTTATCAAAATCAGGAGTCTGGAGTACTGTATGTTCATTTATTGCCTCCTTAAGATCCGTGAACGCATGGTCACATTCAGCTGTCCAATTTACCTTCCTTGGCGCCGCCACTTAAGTCAGGTCATGCTGCACGGCCGATCGATCTGCAAAGTGAGGGATGAACTTCCTATACCATCCCACCAACCCAAGAAAACTTTTCACTTTCTTCTTTGTGGTTGGGATCAGGAAGGAATGGATCGCCTCCATCTTCCCCACTTGAGGTCTCGGTTTCCCATGACCTATGACGAATCCAAGGTACTCCACCTGTTTTTGAGCCAGACAGCATTTCTGCGGGTTGATTGTCAATCCAGCTACCTTTATACACTGCAGAACTTCCTTCAGATGACAGATGTGCTCTTCCCAGCTTCTGCTGTATATCACCGCATCATCTAGATATGCAGCGGCATAGTCTGAAACCTCCCTCAGAACATCGTCCATTAACCTCTGAAAGGTGGCTGGTGCTCCTTGGAGTCCAAATGGCATCACACAAAACTGGTACAAACCAAATGGCGTTCTGAAAGCTGTCAGCTTACGAGCCTCAGGAACCAGAGCAACTTGCCAATAACCCTTACTCAGGTCTAAGGTGGAGATGTACTCAGCTTGTTCCAAGGTCCAGATCACACATTGAAACTGCATTCAGGTAAAAAAAAATAAATGCAAAATCGCAGTGAGCCATCTTTCTTAGGTACCAGCACCACTGGACTGCACCATTCACTCCTGGACATCTCAATAATACCCACATGGATTTCCTTCTTCAGGCTCGCCACCCATCGACATTAATATACTGGACATCTCCTTTCTATAGGCTCCAATATCAAGTTTTTGAGGCCAAATGGGAGGTGGCCACCACCGCCATTTTGACCGTGTCACAGGTTCCATCAAGCCCAGACAATTCCAAAAAAGGGAAGAGAGGAGGAGCTGAGGGTGGGGCTGTAAGGCTGGGATCAACTGACGACACCCGGTCGAACTAGCTACAAGCTAACTTGAAGCTAACCCTGGCTAACCCAAAGCTAACGCAGAGGTGGGAGCTAAGCTAACAGATGCAGCTACCTAGCTTCAACCCAACCGGAGCTAACTGTGGAACAGCCATCGACCTGAAGCTCACACGAAGTTTAGGTGGAGGTTTTCGGCACTTTTTCTTGAAAAGTACCTTGATTAAAAAAGTATTAAATCGGTAAGTTTAAAATTTATTTCCGTAATGAAAATATATTTTGCTTTGAGCAACTTTTCAGTACTGTGTTTTCCGGGCTATAAGTCGCTCCTGAGTCGCACCAGCCATTAAATGTATAATGAAGAAGAAAAAAACAAACTTAAGTTGTATTTTGGGGGGACATTTTATTATTTTTCATACAAAATCTGAGACCAAGCATTTCACATTGCAAGACACGCACCGGTAACAATAACAGAATGAATAATGTGGGTGCAGCAGCGTGCCATGGTCTCCAGCAGAGGATGGCGGTGTTTGAAACCCTCCCAGCGGTACAGGGGAAGTCATTCTTGGGTCGGAGTCGGCCCGCAGCAGCGCTGTGTAGTCTACATATTTTGTTATATAAGTCGCTCTGGAGTAGCAGGACCGGCCAGACTATGAAAAAAAGTACGATTTATAGTCCGGAAAATACGGTAGTTATTAGTGTTTGAGATAAATTAGCAGGCTAAATACATTTCATATATTTCCAAAACATAGTCCTTGTTTGTATCTTGTACAGCCAACTAGCCTTTATTCTGGACTCAGTACAATTCACCAAAAGTAAAGAGACATTATACAGATGAAGTAAGCACAAGATAACTTACTGGAAGAACCAGAATTATTTTCATGAGAACCAGAACAAGAGAGCCTGATAACAGTCATGTGAAAATAACAGTTAAAAAGTATGTATGTGTAATAGAAATAAAAATATATTAGAATTAGTGTAACTCACTGTGATCCAAACAATAAATCAGCCATAGCTGTTTAGCAATCATGAAATGAGGTCTGGGAGTTTTTACGTTTCATTCTTTTATTAAATTTTTTTCTTAGATCTGTTAAAAGGTCACCATGGCAGCCTGTGTCTCCAACATCAGCTAAACAACGCATCAAGTGTAAGTTCCAAGTACCTGTCTTGACCTATTCATGAATGGTTTTGTACTTTAAACAGCTAGGCCAAACCTGTTATTTTTTTCTCCATAGCCATTTGGATCATTGGTGACAGCTGAGTGAGGTGTGGTGCCCAGAGAGCTGCAGAGACCCTCTGAGACAACCTTGGCCTCCCTGACGTTCGTGTCTCCTGGTTCGGTTGGAGCGGACTGAGGTGGAAAGATCTTCTCCCCTTCTTTTTCAACTCCATGCATGGAAGAGCAGCTCCTGTTGTCCTCATCATCCACTGTGGCGGCAATGACATGGGGGTGGTCAGCAGTGTGAAGTGGGTGAACATGATGAAGGAGGACCTGCACCGGCTTCACCTTCTACACCCTCATATCACACTGTTGAGAACTGTTCTTCCTTCACAACCCAATGTTCCACTCACTCTGCAGCTCTCTGGGCCCCTTTTATTATTTTAAGTATTTTTTAAATGTACCGACACTTTGTGTCCTGTTATTTTATAAAATGTGATGTAAAAAATAAATGTTTTTGCTCAATTACTGGAATTTCTTTGGTTAAGACAAAAAAGGAAGGAAGAATCATTTATGCCAAGTTGTTTCTACAACAGGCCTGTTTTAAGTCCAACAGTTTCTTAGCAGCCAATAGAAATGTGTTCTTTACTAACTTTACTTGGTTTAAAAATCTTACTAAAATAAACGGAGTGCTGTATTGCAAAACCAAATCATACTTGTTATGTAAATATTAGCTTTGTAGATATTTTTTACAGATCTATATTTGTGTGCTAAAAAAAACATAAACTTAAATAATTTGTCATTCTTTATTGAAAAACAACAAAATACAGGAATACAGAAAGTGTGGGAAAATTGATAATGTGAAAGTATGGTGTAACCCTGGTTAACATAGCTCCCAATAAATAAAAGCCTGTTAATAGAAACAGTCAAAAGAAATATACAGGTTACAAATAGTCAATAAGTAGATCATAATGGTTGAAACGACTCATTAACAACATCAATAGTTTTATATTTCATGATGTAGTATTTTATTTGTGTTTAAAAACATGTTAAAGAAGTGGTAATGCCCTCCTCACAGTCCTTCTCCACTCACGTATCAATTTCAAAAACTGCAACATTAGTAGGCGTTGCCTGGAGGACCGAAAGGGCGGAGCCGCGGCAGTGACGAAGACGATGGCTAACCGATGTGGCTAATGAGACGATGCTAGCTCCCTTCACTCTGAGCAGTTATTATTACCCAGACACTCGAGAAGAAAGGGACCAAGTCTATTTGGAGGAGACAAGCGGACCTGAGCCTTATTGTTTTGAGCTTGTGAGTTGCCTGAAACTAGCAGAACCGACCCAACAGAACCAGCTCTGAATGGTAAGTAGCCATTAGCCATAGCATTAGATTAGCTGCAGGGTTTGGCTCCACGGCCCTAGAGAGCTAGTATTCAGCATGTTTTAGAGATTTATGTGCTTCAACACACCTGGTTTTAATCAGCAACAAATAGCCGAGCTGCTGAACAGCTAATCAGGAAAACCACTGAAACGTGCTGGATAGCAGCTCTCCAGGAGCTCTGGGCTTAAGTTACAGTCTGCTGCATAGAAAGTTATGAAAATACCCCATGAGAAAATTATTCTGCAATGAGTTCAGGCCACTAAAACTGCCCTGATTTCATTGTTTACTGATAACAGCTGCTCTCTTGGTTGTAGGTCCTCTGGTGTCTGCAGCTGGTGTCGTCAGGATCAGGAGCTTCCAGAAGAATGTGCCTTTGAATGCCTCTTTCCCCCTTATTTGTTATATTAATTAAATAAATCTCAATTTATATATTTCCTGTTTTTGTTCATGTCCATAAATACTTAAACATGCTTGAAATTAAAACGAGCTTTTAACAGTGAGGTGCTAGTTTAATTCATCACAATAGAGCTAGTTAAACATGTGACAATGTGATAATTCAATTAATGTAATTTATAAATATCCATTAAAATATCAAAACTGGAATCAAAATGAGATATTTGGCAGCACAAAAAACTTCTCAAACACAATATTTATTGTAATAATTGTAGGCAGACAGGAGACAGAGCTGATGGAGGTTCTCACTCATCGAAGGATTGCTGAAGGCTTTCCAGGAACAGGAGATGTGGTGTTGTCTCTTCTCTCCATAGGTGTCATTTTAACCGGGGACGCCGGGGACATGTCCCCGGCAAAATTTGTGATTGGCAGCTGTGTCCCCCCGACTTTCAAAAAAGCCTGCTGATGAGGATTTTTGTTTTACCAGCTCAGATCTCATGGGGGGGATGCAACACCCACACTTTTCTTATTGAGATCATTCAACACCCACACTTTTGGCGTTGCACCCGTGGGGGATTCAACACCCACATTTTTCCAGCTGTTTTGCTCACCTCCACACCAGTCTGGTTTCTTTACGTCGCACTCACTCTGTTTGCCTCATCTCCTTCTTCACCTCCCGCTTCTGACTGCCGATGTCCGGTTTCAAGGAGAGCAGGAGAGGGAGGGACAGAAGAGCTCGACTGAATTCATAATTTTACATCTTGACATTAGCTGTACAAAGTCTGAGTTTGATAAAATGAAGAACAACAATTTGCAGAGGTTTATAACAGGCGCGGCGCCAGGTTTTCATTTTTGGGTGGGCCACGGTAATTTTGGACGGACCTTAATAAGCAGTGACTTAAGCGAAGCAGGCAGGTCGCGCTAGAACATTTCGTTTGAAAAGACGTCATAAATGTTTCCCCCGTCATTTTTATTTCTAAAATATGAAGTAAAAACTCACAATTTAATTTTCATTCATTTGTCATTAATATTTAGTCTACACCCGTGCGTTAAGTGGACCATCTTCCAGTAAAAGCAAAGCATCCAGCCCACCTCTCCAAATGCGTAAAATGTGCATCAACCGCTAGTTAGGCGCGCCGCGCGCACCGTCAGCTACGTCAGCCCAGACAAGAGCAGAGCAACTAGAGAAAGAATAGAGGATAATTCTGTCTAGACGTGGATGGAGATTACATTTTACAGCAGCCTGATCATTTAAATACGTAACCCATCACCTGTCTTCTAGTCCACGCTATCAGCATTATTTTAATTGGTGTGTGTGTGTGTGTGTGTTTTCCACTTCAAACACTGGTCTAACCAACCAGACCAGCGTGTCCAGTAACATATTAATGTTACAATTAAACAGTTTCACTTCATGTAGGCTAGGAACGTTTCACCTGCCGTGGCCCGACCGCTTCTGCTCCACATGAACTTTGTGCGTGATCAAATGTCTCTAGAGGTGCTTTCTGAGCTGAAGAGGCTATTCTGCCTCAGACTGGATGCGCCATGCGTCTCCATATTAGAGATGGGAACAAGCGCTGTTCAGCCAAAGTTTCATAATTTCATGAAAAGAACATTTTTCCAAGTGACACATCCCTCAGAGAGACCGGGTTTCCAGACTGCTTCAGTGGGAGGAAATCTTACCGCATGCGCTGTGGTTCTGCACTGCGCTGCGAACCCCTCCACAGATCTTCAGCCCACTGTCCACCGTGTTCGCTCCGAGCCGCGCTGAACACAGTGTCCAGTATAAAGCTCTGATGTTCTGATGGGAATCATTGTTTGATTGATTTAGTTACCTCTGCGATGTGTGTAATGATTTAAATGTCAGCTCATCCATGCGCATCAGTGTGCGTCGGGGTAATTCTTTCAAAACAACCAACATCCTTGAGTTTATCAGTCAAAATAAACAGTCAAATGGAAATATCTGTAACCTGCCATTTAACTGTTTTGCCTTCTTGTAAAGATTGTTGCAAAGAGAAACAACTAAACCTGATTAACCCCAGAGCCATGCGCACTGCGCTGTACTTCCTGACTGTAAATTAGGGGAAAATGATTTAATCGGATCCTTTTCTTTTCAACATGGTTTAATGTAAAGTTTCATTCAGTACAAACTTTAGTTACACCAATTTAATGAGACAGAGCCTGGATTTGTATTCTGAACAGTTTAAACATGTTTAAAACGGAGACATGCGTGGCGCGTCTAAAATTCGCACCTGCTCCGCTATTATGGAAATTAAACTAACAAGATGAATAACATGAAATTATTTTAGGCACAGACAACATCCCCCACACTTTTGAAAAGCTTGCAACGCGCCTGGTCGCTCGTGTACGTCAAAGTTATCTTTCATAAGACGATAATCAATAAAACGATTTATATAAAATGGATCTAGAAGTTGTAGCCCGTCTCTGCCTTCAATTTTTGGTATTTTTCACCCTGTTGATGGTTTTACTGAGCAGGTGCCACTTTTGTCATATGTTTCTTTTTAAAACATGTTTAGACTGTTCAGAATACAAATCCAGGCTCTCTCACGTTTGATTGTTGTAATTAAACTTTGTAGGTGGGGAAGGTCAGAAAAGGATCCGAGCATTTTGTTTTCCCTCATTTACAGTGTTAATCAAGTTTAATTTTATCTATTTTCTTTTTTTTATTTTTTATTACCGTGTCCTGTCTGGCTGTGAAGCAAGCAGAATTGATGTCTGAATGCTGGTGACAACGGCCCCCCAGTCCCAGACACCCCCAGTGAACCCACCTCCAGGGAACATCCGGATACTCCAAACTCAGACCCCACACCCCCCCACCCACACCATCCCGCACGACAACATCAACGGCCCCCCACCCTCGCTATGTGATGGAACCGATAAAAGGAGCCCAGAGAGATTCATCTGAAGTGGAAGCAGAGGCTATATCAAGTGCAATATGATCTAACAAAAGATTTCTATACTGGTTAATGCAGAGACTTTCTCTATTTTTCCAATTCAAGAGGCTAGTTTTCTTAGCGATGCATATGGCAGTCAGAACCACGTGAACCAAGGATGTTGCAATCGGGACATCGTCCAGCTTCCCCAGTAAACAAAGAGAGGGGGAAGTTGGGATATGACATTTCAGACATTTTGACAGATCCTCACATACTCTACCCCAAAATTCCTGGACAGGTGGACAGGACCACAGTGCATGAATGTAATTGTCAGGAATGTTGTTTGTGCAGTGTGTACAGGTATAAGACGACACAAACCCCATCTTGAACATCCGATGACCTGTATAGTGTACTCTGTGTAGAATTTTGTACTGAATTAATTGTGAATTGGGGTGTCTGATCATTTTAAAAGTTTTTAAACAAGTTTGGGACCAGAAGTCCTGGTCAAAGCTAACTGATAGATCCACCTCCCATTTTTCAATAGGGATTGCAATTTTATTGTCTATTTTGGACAGTGTATTATATACTTTAGACAGTAGTTTGGGGGGTTTGAGATTATAAAAGTCTAATACCCTTGGTGGTGTTTGTAATTCTATTTTATTGAGCTTAAATTTTTGTTTGACTACAGATTTAATTTGGTGATATTCTAAAAAGCTATTCGTATCCATTCCAAATTGGGAGACTATTTGATTAAATGGGATGAAGTCCAATCCTTCATATATGTGTTCCAGGTATAGGATTCCTTTATTTTTCCAGTCCGGAAGGTTCATCATTTTGTTGTTTTGCAAAATGTCAGGATTGTTCCAGATAGGTGTGCGTCTGCATGGTACTAGTGAAGACTCTGTCATTTTAAGATACTCCCACCATGCTGTCAGAGACAGTGGCGGATCTAGGATTTTTCTGAGGGTGGGGCCATCAAGGGGCCACAATATTTATAGGGGGGCCACGTACAGTCCAACATACTTGCATACTATTCCCAGTTTTGTATGGTAGATACAGTTTACCACCCACACCATGTTGAAAAACATTAATGCAATTGTACATCAATTTTTACTGTACATAGACAAAATACAACCACACACAGCATTTGAGAAATTTTAGCATTCAATTTATTTTGCTAAGGCACAAATATAAGATTAAAATATGTTTGTGTGTGGAAAAAAACACCAGAAGAATATCTTGGTAGGTCAAAGGAGGAAAGTGAACAGGACACCAAGAAATGACTGTAATCTATTTAAAAACTGAACATACTGGTCTCCATGACACATTAAACAGACATGCAACAATGACATGGAATCAGTTTGAAAAAGCTGAGCATGTTTTACTTTATTGCCCAAAATAAAAAGTTGAAAAAATTATTGTCAATCACCAATGACTTCTGAACAGTGACTTATTATGGTCATTACCAAACCTCCTTGGCATAAAGCAGATGAGTCCTGATCTCATTACGCCCTTAACTCATTTAGTTTAAAACATCTCTGTAACAAACATGCAGTTTCATGTGGTTGTCTACTGTACATCCTACTCTTCTAAAAGAGCATTATTCTTCGGTTTTTGTGATGAGAACTAAACAGTCTCACAAATTCATTCATGTCTAATGCTTTTGCTCGTCTGGACTCAATGCTCAACACCCCAAGATGACTCAAGCGCTCATCTGTCATTGTTGTTCGCAAATGATTTTTAATCAAACTTAGTGCCGAAAAGCTGCGCTCACATGAAGCACTGCTCACCGGAATTACAATGGCTATTTTTGCAAGCCTAAATAATTCAAGAAACAGCTCCTTGAATGGTTCTAGGAATACTACAAATTCTAGAAGTGTAGTAAACCTCTGCATCCCACTTTTTTCTTTACAATCCAACAGTCTCTTTATCTGTTGAAGCTCACTGGTCAGGTAATCAACATTTGAATCAAAAAACTTGGCAAAGGAAAAAAGAGCATCTTCTTGCAAAAAGGTGATGCTTTGAGGATGAAGTGCTTGGATTCCCTTCATAATTGTGCAGTTGCGCTTAGAGAAACGTCGTTGAAGTTCACCTGTCATTGAATCCAAAACTGGATAGAAAATGTGTCTTTTAAAGTTTTCCCTGTCATTTTTATCAACTCTACGCTCACCAGTTAATGTGGTAAGTATGTAATCATGTAGCCGCCTATTTGTCTTAGGCTGCCTCTTCTCAGTCTTTTCCCAACTTTGATCACACTTTACAGCCATTTCCTCCACCTCCCTCCATACAACCTCAAAAAAGGCCTCACTCCTGTATTTCTGCAACGTGGCCAGTAAGGAATCCACAAGACTGACTGCTGCTGAGAGGTCCAGTGAGGGCGACTGTAGCATGTCTGACAAAAACTTGGACTGACCCAGGACTTTTTTGAACATAACCAAGAGTCCAATAAAGTTAAGATCAATTTGGGCCAGTAAGCCACGAGCATCTACTGCCAGATCACCTTGACTTTCCAGCCCAATTTCTTGCAGTAAACGGCACACTGCTGGGAGTCTGTCAAGGAGGTTGTGACAGGCGGCGTACCTGCAAGCCCACCTAGTGTCACTTAGCTTTGGAAGTTCACGAGGCGGACCGTCATACATTTCTCTCTGAATGCTATGCCATTTTGTGTGCACATATGATCCAGACAAAAAACTATGTAGTTTTTGAAGAAGTGAGAAAAAACAGTCAGCCTCAGAAACGGATTTCACACTATCAACAATCACAAGGTTCAAACAATGAGCATTACAATGCACATAAAATGCATATGTTGGGGTTATTAGGAGCGAACAATTTGTAAGCTTTAACTTACTTTTGGATTCTTCAATAAATTCTGTAAATATGTAAATATTTACTGATTTATTAATTAATTAAGATATTCTTAGATATACGGGGCACCATTTCCCCTTCAACCGGGGAAAAATTGAATCCAAAACTCTTATCAGTCTTTCTTGAAGTTCGTAGAATCCTTGGAGCAGAGACTTCTCTTCGACACAACAAAGCTACTGGAGACGAAAATCTGAATTTTATAACGTTTAATTAACAATTTGTCAAATGAATAAACAGTGGCATAAATGAATAATAACCATGTGATATAATAAAAGGATGTATATTCAAAATAATGTTCAAGGTGTTTTGTGTGTATGTAGGATGTATGAGTGGGGTCCTTTGTTCTAACAAAGGAGTAGTGTGTGTGTGTGTGTATGGATTCAAAATGGAGTCTTGAATACAAGATGGCTGACCCCTTTGTCTGGCTAAAGTGTGGGTGGCAACTTGCACTTTAACTTCCAAAGCACTTAGAATCAGTAGTAACTTAACCTTAAATCACTCAAAACATTTCAAAGGATCATGAAACAACACAAAAGATTAATCACGAATAATATCTTTTAGTTTAACCACGTGGCCAAGCAGAAAACATTTAAAGATACCAAACAATGATTAATAAGCAGTTTATTCTTTCAAAATGACCCGACGGACGAATTGGGAGCGAAAGAGGAAAACACG